>KK118411.1:5686-17517 GCA_000611955.2 Stegodyphus mimosarum
AAGAGGTTTTATGCGTATTTTCTAAAAGATATCTTAAAGAAGCATTTGTATTTATTTTCTAAAAGGTACTAAATTTTCCAAAGTATTAATTTCCGAAGAAGTCTATGATTCCGATTGAAAGTTACATTTGTATCGTATAAAAAAAAATTCTGATAATAATCATGGAAAACTATTGAGATTTCCTTATTCAGATTAAAGATGGGAAGTTTAGAATAATTAATCGGAAAATAAAAAAAGAAAGAGGTAAGTCGGCACCATGTAACATGTACTAAATTTTCCAAAGTATTAATTTCCGAAGAAGTCTATGATTCCGATTGAAAGTTACATTTGTATCGTATAAAAAAAAATTCTGATAATAATCATGGAAAACTATTGAGATTTCCTTATTCAGATTAAAGATGGGAAGTTTAGAATAATTAATCGGAAAATAAAAAAAGAAAGAGGTAAGTCGGCACCATGTAACATAATCACATTTAAATAAACTTAAACTGCTTAGTTAAAATAATAAATAAATCATGTTACCAGTTAGGAAAATATGTGAATTATTTCACGGTCTAATGACAGAAACAGAATAGCGGAAGCCATGGTATAGTGGCCCTTGTCTTATTTCTTCACTTAATAAAAGATATCTTGAATTGACATTCAACTAATATCCATTATTGAAATTTCATTTTTATACGAAGTTATTCATGTTTGTTCTTAATTTTATATAAAGTAATATGCACATTGATAAAAATATTTGTATGAAGTGATAGTTCTCTTTTCCCCATCGAAGACGAAAGCGACAGGGAAAACGTTACTTATAAATTAAAAAGAAATTACAGTACGACCTATAATGTTATCGAAAGAGATAAAAATGCTAAATATCTGTCGATATTAAACAGTTCTTGAATTTAAAGTTAAAAGTGTATATTTTAGTATTCTTCAATTTATGAATTACAGTAACTTGAACCTTATTGTTTCAAAATTTTCTGACTGAAAACATTGATTCAAAGTACAACTTTTTTCTCTAGTAATCTGTTCAAAAACCATTTTCGTATAAACTATTTATTTAGAGGAAACCATATATTTTTCCTGAAATTTTTACCAGATATGAGCCACAAATATTGTGATGAAAAATAAAAGAAGCAGCCATAAAAAGGCGCCTTTTATAGTGAAGTGCAATGAAAAATAGGAGGTTGAGCAGTTCAAAGACAAAGTTATAACTTAGTTAAATACAACGGTCCTTCAGTACACAGAATTGATATGCCCGTTCTTTAGGCATGCATTGAAAGTTTTGCTTGATGATGTTGCTAGTGTGATGTCTCAAATTATAATGTCAATAATTGTATTGTTGTTGTAATGTATCTCATTTGTTTGGCCGAAACATCAAAATAAGCCCACGAAATTAATCGTGGAAAAAAGAGCAAGATTGAGCCTGTGTTTGGCAAGAACCTTGAGCACCATACAGAGGACAGTGCAACTTCACTCAGTTTTGCCGCTGAATTATCGTGAAGAGCACTCCGGAGGAATGTGACGCATATAAGCATTCTGTACCGCACCACGCGCATAGGGAAAATCTGTACTTGTAATTGGATATACTTTCAGACGACATCATTTCCTTTTAGCGCAATGACATTTAGGCGGGGTTCTTACGGTTTTGTTTTCGCTGAATAACGCACATGAGTTACATGGAAGCCTGAAAATTATCGTTTGCTTTGTTTGAAACAAAAAAAAAATTAGCTGTAGTGTTCCGCAGATGGCTTTCTGTTTCATGGAATAATAAAAAAAATTATAAAAACTTTCAACGATGCTGTTAACATCAGCAGCAATCTTAGATTACATAAACAGCTGAGTGAATTTATAGCAAAAACCAAAACACGACGATCTCTATTCACTGTACAAGCATTGTGTGCTAGTAAGTCTATTGTTAATATTTATTGCAATTTTGTTGCGTTCTATTTCTTTCATATTGCAGAAAATATCTCCTTTGCAAATATTATATTATTTCCATATTAATGTCCATGTCATAATATATCTGTTGCCTTAAATGAAAGAAAAAAGTGTATTCAATACTGTCGTTGAATTTAATAGACGTGTACAAGAAAAAAACTTCCTTCTCTAACAAACCCTAATTTTATGCAAAAAGATGTTACACATTAAAAAATAGACAATAAAGTGATATTATTGAACTTAAAATACGTATCTCTATTTCTCTGTTCCAAATCTATATTAATCTAACTTAAATTAATTTTTCAGAGAGATTATAATTATAAATTATTATTATAAATATTGTGAATTTATAGTGCACTTTTGTAATGTTAGCTTCCAACGTCGTTTTTTTTCTATTTCCGAAAACTGACTTTTCTCAAACTTTTACAAGTTGCATCAGCAGAGAATGAGTATACAGTGAACGTAAAATAAATAATTAATAATTACAACACCTTTAATAAAAAGGGTTTTAAATTAGCAATACATTTATTAAAAATCTCTGCACTTAATATTAATACACAGTTACGGAGTTAGCACAAGAAGAAATAATTTTTTCCCTCCAGGGAACAAAATCACTACATTTTTTATATTAAATTCACCACCCTACAGTATTGTAAGAAATGTAATCTCACAGCAACAAAAACAAAACGCACGTAATAATCTTTTCGGTACTGCTCTCAAAATGTAAACAAATGGTAGCGTAGAGGAAATGACGTCATCGGAAGTCATATCCAATCATAAAGCGGTATTTTCCTCTATGTATGTGGCGCGGTACAGAATGCTTATATGCGAACGGGACTGAGCGTCTCCCACCCCTCTTCTCCTACCATCAAACTCTCGAGAAGACATTCGGCTCACCATATAATTCGAGTTCTTCCATGCCGCAAAGAATATATGCATTTACAAACATCCATGCCTTCTCCGGAATTCGAATCCGCGCCTTTCGAAAACGCAGTAGGCTCATTTAACCAATATATCATCTGGGAGGCTCAATAATTGCATGAGTAGTACTGTAACATTGTTGTATATAGAAAATGGAGCATATCATTAAGAAGGCATTTGATGGATTGGAAGCACTGAAGTAGGACAGATACAGACACAAGTCTGTAGAGACCAAAAGAGTAGCCAAGTGTGTCACGTCAAGAGTTAACACTCCGTCGGGCGCAGTATGTTGCACAACACGTTCGATCGCATTGAGCCTGATAGACAGTTCTTGATTTACTAAACTTTTTTATGAATAAAAAGGTTTTCTTACAAAAATCAAATGCTATCCATTATTATAAAATTTCCACAAGTTATAAATATACTTAAGGGGCAATAAAACAATTTTTATAGTCTTAAAAGGAAGCTATTTAGATTAAACTTTGTAAAATAACCTTTATAAAGTTTTTGTACAAGAATAATTATAGATTTAAATTTAATTAAACCTAGAACATAAATATAATCTCTTATTCATCTTAATTCACTAGGAGATATATGTCCTTCTACTTCTCGCTTATAGCACGGAGGACACATCAAAACAGCATATGAGTGACAGGTTGCTGTGTGGTGTTTGCAAAACTGAGCTGATATGAGAGCAAAAGTGACACTTTTTGCACTCATATGAGCTTAATCTTCTCTTATGAGCCTCCAAATAGCATGTTTCACATTTGCGTCTCTTTACCTTTTTTAGATCTGTAGTTCATCGTAATTTTGAGGTTGTTGTCCTTGGTTCGGAGGGTATCCCTTTAATTTTTGTTGTAAGTGCACTGCCATCCCAATAGACTTCAAACGTACTTTGTTGAGCAAGTTGTCCAAGCGCAAGTTTATTAGACAGTTGAACATCCTTCTTTTAAAAGTGTGTATCCATTACTTACATGTATGATCTGAGAATTGATTGAAGCAATGTTTAACATTGTAAAAAAAGATTACTATAGGCCACAGTATTACATTTCGAGACACATTATACGAACCGCACATTTTATTTCAGTATCTGGTCTTAAAATGGTTTCATTGTAGAAACTAATTATTCCAGATTTTTTTGTTTTTCGTAGTAGAAAGGCCAATACCTTGGTCATCATACAACCATGATGCAAGAAGGACATTTTTTTTTCTTGGAACGTAGGACATCAAAACATTACCATCACTACTGAAGCCAAAATTACAGCAGTGTTGTGGTCTGGCTTTGTCCCAAAAAAAAGTCAGTATATTCTTCAATGTCGTCTTCCTCTCTTCCCTCTTGTTCTGTCTCTGATCCCTCTTCACGTTCTTCTACACCACCTTCTGAATCCATATAGCTTTCAAAATCAAAATCTTCATGTTTGACATCCTCATCTTCTTCATCTGATGCCTCCAACAAACGGTGCATGGTGTTGAGAGTTTCTCAAATTAAAAATGTTTTTGACATTTTGAAGCCTTAAACAAACAAATATATGTTGTTATGAAAATGTTTTTGCCAAATTTTGTAATGTGCAACATTTTAAATTATTAAAACATTTTAAAATTCATGATCAGGCTCAATGTGCTTGAAAACTAGAGCCTAAAATCATATTCAGTTTAGTAGATAATCTTAAAATATTTTATTATACTAACCAAAAAATGTGATACCGTATTGAAATGTCACAGAAAACTTACTTTTCAAATTGAACGTTATCGGGTGCAATGAGCCCCATCATTTCATCTTTTAAAGAAATGAGTATATTCACTGAATGAGCTTTCAACTGCCAGTGGCACTAGAAGACGGGAACCTGACTGGATGTGAAGGCGTGACGACGTTTGAAACAGGCAGAACAAACAAAAGTCTTTCGAGGTATGCTTAGCAGATCAAATGCGCCCGACGGAATGTTAAAAGGTTTAGATTCATTATTTTTGTATTCCAGTGCAGAGGAAGAAACGGTGTCACAACAGACTCCAAAAATGATTATTTGGTAACGATTGCTAAAGCAGACAACATATGTCAGCCTAGATTTGCAAGGGAGTTTGCTGGAACTACTGAAGTCGATTATATAGGTGTACCGTGGATGAGAGGTTATATATATACTTGATCAGGATTAAACACACCCCTTATTAAATTTTCTAAATGATTCCAAAATACTGTTAACACCAACATTTCCCTACCTCACTTTATATCACATTTCTTATGTTCTTATTAATATATATTAGTAACAAGGAATAATTCATTTTTGATGCATTATAAGCAAGACAATGTACAGATGTTGTTAGAGATGCATGTTCGTAAGTCATTCAAGTTGCATGATTTTTTTACAATCTTTTCTTTAATTTTTGCAACCTGTATATTTGAAGAGGCCACAATAAACTGCATTTTTATACTAAAGTCTTCAAAACCTCGGGTAATTCAAAATAAAGCTTAGGTAACCTTTTGTCAAAATTGAAAATTGCGAATAAAAGTTTTAATCCTTCAGAAAAGTACTCCTCTCATTTAAAAAGAAATATGCCTGCAGCATAATGAGCCCGAAATTTGAAATTTCTCAGTTTTCTTGATAACGTATTAAGCTAAGTTATTAAGAGTTTCAAGCATTTTAAAAGAATGATAAACACAATTTTAATAATTTCTCAAAACGTGAGTTAATAGTGAACTAGAATACCGGAAAAAGAACTGATTTCTTTTAGCTAGAATATTTAGTACATAAAATTTCTGCGAAACTGATTAGCAAGCGAATTCCGTAAATACTTTATTTTTTGCTTTTCCAAAAATGTTGCATACCTTACTTTTTGCTTCTACTCAACATCATTAAATGAGGGTTATATCGTGCATTATTTTTAATTTTTCTGGCTTTGTAAAATGTTGATAAAATTTAAGCTATTTGATGTAAGGAATATACATTGATTAGAACTCAAAATAAAAGTTAAAATGGTGATTAGTGAAGGAAATAGCTTTTGAATAGTTTAATATAAATTTGATACATTGTTACTTAAGTGATCTAAAAGCTTAATAGTCATTACCTAATTATTCTTTGCTTTATACGTTAAATATTTCCTAAAAAAATACTGTTATATATGATTGCGTATCTATTAATAATTTTTATTTCGAATTAATTTCATAACAAGAGAAGGAGTGACTAAGAAAGTGTCTCCTGCCCAATCAGCGTCGCTGTAAGCTTTGACAACTGGTTAACCGTTTGATTCTAGCTGAAATTTGTAATTGATTGTAGCTCTCGCGTATCGTATATCTTTAATTATACCGTTCCAATCCAATGTCGATGGATTTTCTACATTTATGCTAAGTATTCTAACAGAATTTGTTATATCATGTCTTGATACTGTTGCTGAATTTAAAGTACTCCCACTGCTTCCCTTATTTACGAAAGTTATTTAGAAATTGTTCTCTTGTTTGTTTTCGTTTTTCATAAAATTCATAGTTATGGGTTATAACTTAGCTTTTTTTTCTGATTCTCCACCAAATTTCTTGGTCATACTGTTAATATTGTTAGCTTGATGAAGTTAAAGCTGTCATCCTTTTCTCTTTGAATTCCCATTTCTAGATATGTAGACACTTGTACAAGATTTTGATTATCAAAATATCCTTTGAGTATTTGTTCAACTTTCTGAACAGATTCATACATGTAGCTCATGATTAATATATCATCAACATACAGGATTATATATTTTTATATTCTCCTTAATGTGAGGGGACATTCATCAGCCCTCTTTGAATATATTCTTGTTTACAGAGGGTTGAAGCTAATTTGTAGTTCCAGTTCCTGGCTATCTATTTTAGTCTATAGATACTTTTATTTAATTTACAGACTTTATTTACTTTTGTTTTATTTACAGACTTTACATCTCAGGGGTGAGACGTAACGTTCTTCTGGTTCTGGTTGCTTCACATATACTTTTTCTTTCAGATCTGCATAGAGAAATGCTGTTTTGACGTCAAAATAGTTTACATGTACGTTGAGCTGCTGTTGCCAAGATAGTCTTTACTGTATTGTACAACATTACTGACACAAATGTATTATCGTAGACATGCCCAAATATTTAGCAATACCATTTAGCTACTCGACAATCTGTATTTCTGATAACATTCGCTGAAGTTTCGGATTTAAATTTGAATTTTCATTTATTTCCAGTTGTTTTCTTTCTTTTAAAAATCAACTAATACCCATGTTCTCTTTCTCTTTACTGATTCTCCTCCATTGTCTGTTCTTTAAACTTTAGGATTCTTTCCAAATTTATTCTTGATCATGGTTAAAAATTGCTTCAACTGGGAGAAATTTTATGTTCGTTGTGTATCTCGAATAATCTTCGATGAATGTTAGAAAATTCTCCTTTTCTTCCTGGTGATGTTGTGCCGATCGGTTCACAAGTGTCCGAATGTGTCGAATCTAGAACTGATTTTGTTCTATAGTTATTTAACTTGGGATACGGCAATTGAGACATTTTGCTTCTGATGCAACATTCGCATTCTTTTTCTTTTTAAATTTTTCTGTAGGTTTTTATTCCTGTTGCAATGTCGTCGTTCTCCAGCCTTTGAAATTCTTCATAATTTCTTAGCCTCCTATGCTAAAGATCCATACTATATTCTATTCTTTTTGAAACTGGAATTTCGGCTTTGTCTTTTGCGATTCGATTATTATATATAAATTGCCTTTTGCTTTAGCAATTCCTATGATTTTATATTTCTTCTTTTTTCTGCAAGTACCTTCTTCAAATTAAACTCTAACCCTTTGCTTGTAATATTTCCTACGGATATCAATCCTCCTTCGAGATCATCGATTTCGTTAACTTCCTCTCTATACAGTATTACGTACCTATTCCGGTGTCTTCAGATGTCATTTGGGAGCCATTAGCAGCTGTTATTTGCCCCGTTTTGCGTCAAATTAATTTCGTAAAAAGATTTATGTTTTCTGTCGTAGAAGGTATGATTTCTGACTTAGCTGACCTATTTGAGTTCTGGAACATTCTTTCTTTCGTAGTGAAGGTATAATTCTCGGTATTATCAAACTTATTTTTTTTTCATTTTCATGGATATCGTGTGATTTCATCTTTAATTTCATGTTTTACCTTCGTGTTCACAACAAATTTCTTTTTTTGTTTATTCCTTTCATTTTTTATTTAGTTTCGTTTAATCACCGGCTTTTTATTCTTGAAAGATAGACTACTTTCGTTTTTGTGTTTTGAGTTGTAATCATCTCAGAACTCGCATTGTGTTTCTAAATATTTTTATTTTCTACAATAATTGCATCTTTGTTGATGTTGAATTTTATGTTAAATTTTGTTTAGAAAAAAGTATCTCTTCTGTTTGCATGCATTCCTTTCTTTTCGAGAATTTGTCAGTCAGTTTCATTTTCATTCTGCCTACGTCATTTCATCTTCTGGGCATGTTTCTAAAGCTGTAATAAGATTTTCGCAGCTTCTTGTTAAGGTGCTTAGTACCAGTTCTGCAACACGATTGTCCTTTAATTCTGCACCAATTCCTCGCAGTTCTTCTACCATCTCGATTGTTTTATTGATGTGTTCCTCGAACTTGTATTCGTTTTCTGCTTTTAACGTATACAGTATTCTGAGAAGGTAAAGTTTCTGGAGAGATTTTGTCCTGATTTTTTAAAATTATTTCCATATTTCTTTTGCTGTTGTTTTATTTCTTATATGTACAATTTGGTTGTCTTTCACGATAGACTTATGATACTCGTTCACCTCGTATTCTCTATTAAAGGACGATTTCTTTTGGGCATCGTTTGCGATTTATTCCCGTAAATGTTCCTTTTTCAGAATCATTTTTAGTTTGTATTTCCATAGCTGATAACTGTGGTCTTTTAATTTCACCACTGAGCATATATTTTGGAAGCTAAATGCTATTTTTGCTTCTGCTTTTTCAATGCGCATTACACAACTATATTAATTTTGTTTTCGAAAATGTGTAGTGAAAGTTCTGGTACATTTGAGATTCGAGTTTTCGGTTTCATATGAATTTTAAAGGCTTTACTAATAATATGATGAAATCGTTTTACGGTTTTTGATCTCAAATGGACCAGGAGAACGAAACATATTTTCGAAACATATTAATCCACTTTTACAAAGCTTTAATTCCTTTCCCCTGCTGAGTTCTGAATTGAAGTTTTAATAAAAGGAGATTAATTTTTATTTGTAAAATTTTGCATATTTTCCAATTGGCATTTTTATTTTTCGAGATTGTACTACTATGAATTCGTTCTTTAATTTGATTAGTTTTTATATTGTGTTAAACCACTTATACACATTTGAAATTATTATATTATAGAGGAATTGCCTTGCTTTTATTACAATTTACTAATTAATTTAGATGCTTTAAGTTTACCCACATACACACACACACACATATATATATATATAAATTAAATATAAAGTAATTAAAAGTGAAATGAATTAATAAAGACTTGCGCTAAAGCTGCAGAGTAATAAACCAATAATTCACAATAAATTATAATAATAAAACTTTCCATATACCATCTCCAAGGAATAGAAATTCAATTTAAAATGATTATCGAAAAGGTAACAGTTAGAATTAAAAGAACATTTAAAATATAATTTTCTAGTTCTTCTTTGGTATAAAAAAGTTAAGAGAAACTTAAATCGCAAAAATGCCAGAATCAAAAGTAAAACTTATTTAAGTATTGAAAAACCAGTTATTGTTATTGATAGCGAATAGATTTATCAAGGGGATAAACCAATCTACCATCAATTAACAGTAACTAAAATAAGAGAGAGTGTTTCATCTTACTTCCAAATAAGCATCAAATTATTTGTTAGATTAAAATCATAATTTACAATTGATACTCTATCAAAATAATGATATTAGTCCACTTAAACCAAAAGAATCAAGTTAAAAAGCAAATAATCTTTAAAAGTAAAGTTTCTCACTAAGAACACAATTGAACTGGATGAGATAATTACTTTGGAAGACACATCCCCTACGCTCTCTTTTCACTTCAAATACAAAAGTATAAATTCAAGAAAATATTTTTAAAATCATAAGAAGACTACAAATTCAATAATCCATAAAATTAAAAGTTAAAAATTTGTAGTAAATAAGAAATTTAAAAATCAAACTAGTAAGCAAAAATTAACCAATTTGTCTGCCAAATTTTGAAACCAAATGACTGGAATGAAAGTATTAAGTGATGGATGGAATTAAAAGGTTTACCTTTTCGGTGATTATTTTAAATTGAATTTCTGTTCCTTGGGGAGGTGGTATATGGAAAGTTTTCTTATTATAATTTATTGTGAATTATTGGTTTATATATATATATATATATAAAGAGTGATAACTACATAGATAGAATGATAGTTATATATATAGCTAGATAGGTATAGATATAGATTCAGATATAGATACATATGACATTGGAGTTTCATATATTGCTTAATTTATTTTACATTTGAAATAGAAGTGCTAAAATGAAAATATAAAACAACGGGAAATTACTTAATTACACACACACATACACACATTACTTACACACATACATATATTATATATACAAAATTAAGAAATTTAGAGCCAGTTTCCCAAACACGCAAAAAATTGAAATTAAATACCATTAAATTTCAAAATATACAATAGATACATAAAATAAGAATTAAAGAAATGTAAAATACTAGGACATTAAAAATTATGTGTGTGTGCGAAATTAAATGAAAACACATATATATATAACTTTTGCATCAATAATAAGTAGATATTCGCTTCTTATTTATTTCATTATCAGTTCCCTAAAGTGCTCAAGTGTTCTGTGATAAAATTAATTTGTTTAAGCTGGCTTAATCGAAACAGAATAAGCGTAAGATGAATGCGAATTGATTATATTTTGCATGTTATGTATAGCTGTAAAGCGTAAATAGAGTAAAAGATTTTTTGTACATGAACAGCATTATGATTCTTTGCAAATGGAGAGTTTAATTAATAATACTTTTTTCATACAATGTTTTCACTTTGGTAAAAAGGAAAAGAAATATGGCCCATTAGTTGCTTTCAGATCGTGCATTTGAACAGCATATATTTTGATACCACAGATACAAAAGTTTGATCAGCATGTGAACAATCTTTCCAGACTAAGGTATAGAGAAAATATCAAAGAAATAAGCCAAAAGACCTAATTCTGTTTATCAAAGTTGTTTCTTTTTCTTTACGAAAAGTATTCATCGTGTCTTTTATCAGAAGAATTTGTTCTGTAAGTGTCTTCCTTCTCTGTTATAAATGTTAAGATCCCACAAGAGACAAATCATTTAAATTTCCGAATTGGTTCAATAAAGATTTTCTAAAGTAGCCATAGTTTTGGAACAGTTGCTTTGTTATTAATTGTCGCCATTTTTTATTTCCTCGTTTTAATACAACGAAAAAATATGATAAGTGAAATATTCCCATCTGAAACTTTTCATGAAATTAATAGTATTTATTATTAATAATACGTTTGAAAGAGAAGAATCCTATAAAATATGTATAAAACATATGGATGGTTTAAATATTTGCGTTACAAGAAGAAGTAAAAAGAAAATGATAGTCTGTGATTTCAAATCCTTTTACGCATTTTATGTCTCACTGATAAATATTTTCGAATTATGGAATTATCCATTTTAAATTGGTAAAGATGTTAGCATTTAACTCTGCAGAAATTACATAGAGTGTCTCCGTTACATCACTTGAATGAACATCGTAAAGACTGGAAAAATGCATGCTTGAAATCTTCCAGTTTTCCTGAAACCTAAGGGCTGTCAACTACAGAATTCGAATTTGCTTCTGAAAAGTAGAAATGTAGTTTTTCATAGTTTCATTTCTGGGACTTAAAACTTAAAAGTTTTTCTCTTTCAAGCTACATTGAAATTATACTGTCACTACATCAGATCTTTCTTTTTTTATATTTAAACTATATGTTTTACATCAG
>KK118411.1:17562-58991 GCA_000611955.2 Stegodyphus mimosarum
GAAGAACAGTTAATTTAAAATGACATTATGGTTGTTCCTGTTGTGCTTTTTAAAATCATTTCAGTGTAAGTAATATTAACATTTTACATAGCATTAACCAAAATTCAATTTATTATATTGTTACATTAAACTGCATTATTATTATTTTTAGACCATTTCAAAAACTAAGTATAATAAGTACCAGATTTTAAGTTTATGTGAAAACTCGCAGTAAAAAATTTCTAACTTCTGTTATTAGATTTCAGTGATACGTTTCAGCCTAATCAAATAAATATTAAACAAAATTAATTTCTTGTTTTGAATTCTAGAATATTTTTCTTCATCACTGAATGGTTTTAATGAAAGTAATTAATTTTTTTTAACATTGTTAAACTTATGAGTTATTAATATTTTAGTTAATTTTCAATTTAATTTTCCAGTAGCTAAGTTTTATTTACAAGTACTGATTACTTTAGTTGAATAACACAGATATGAACTTTCTATTTTCCTGCTCTTTAAAAATGTCTATGGATGATATTAAATACAAATAATTTTCTAAATATCAACTTAATGTACTAATTGAAAAAATGATTTCATTTCCGCCATTTTATCATTATTTATATCTTGTAACACTACATTTTTCTCAATAGTAACCATATCCTCTAGCGTAATAAAATCTGAAAACATTCAATTAAGTTTATTAATAAATAGGCCAAATTTCATTATGTTTCAGGCAACATTGATTTTCTAGCCCAAATTTGTTATCATTATTTAAAAAACGTACAAAAGCATCCATGGTGACAAATCATTGCCATTCAAAAAGTTCATATAATTGTAGGGTTCTTCACTATTATTCTGTTAGATGAAGTGGCGAGAAACCTAAAGAACTGTTAGCGAATTATCGCTTAGTTCAAAGGACAGAGATCATAAACTCAAGAAAGGTTAATTACGTTTATTCGCTCAAAATAAGATTAACAATCAGTCCGTTTCTTCGGGCTTACAGCAAGGCCTCCACTTGGACTTAAAAGGAAGAAATAAGAAGTGACTAATGACTAACTAAGAGATTTAACCGAAGGTAACACAATTCTAAAGTAGTTTGCCTGTAATCTTAAACTAGCCGACGAGGGCACGTAGTAAGACGGCCAAGCGTAACAACAACTTCGACAGACGTAGCCCAAAGACAAACACGCCCTACTCAGGAATCCTAACTCTCCCTCTAGAAATCACTTGAACTTTAATAGTACTATTCTCTTCCTCATTTGAATTCAACACGGTTCTAAAAACTCATTCTGGTAGGGACTTGTAAGTTGCAACGAGATAAGACAAGAAAGGTTCAACTTATTAAAATATACCTTACACAATCAAGGAAAAATATTGTACGTAATAACGGATTTTCGTTAAATAATAACGTTATTGCAATTTTCTAACCACACTTTGTACTTTTTAAATTTTTTTAATTGAAAAGGAATGAAACACAACATATTTTCCTTCAAATTAGTGGATTTTGATCCAAATATATACCAGTACAGGTTTGCGCATTTTTTCTTGATTTCATTTTTCTACGTGGAATCGAAGTTAAGAATTAACTTCGATTCCACGTAGAAAAATGTGTGTTAGCTGAAATGATCGAAAAAATTGTGAACCCAAGTTACCTCGTTTGAGAGATTTAAGTGACCAAAAATAAAGTAACACAATTTCTTGTATATTATCATCAATTTTTACTTTTCTTCCTTTATCACTAATCTTCAATAATATCAGCCTGAAATCTCCCTCTGTATAATTTAGCGGCCAGGTTGCGCACTTGCTAGAGAATCGCCCAGCAGCTCCCCAAATCTGTGGTTTGATCCCCAGGCTGCGAAAGGTTGACTCAGCTTTTCATCCCTTGAGTGGGTGTATAAAATGAGTACCAAGTTCGCTTGAGTATTAAACACTGGGGGGCCAGCGACAAGCTAACATCTTGGCAGGGTATATGCTCATGTACCTCTATCCGTTCAAGAAAACGGATATCAGGGCACTGCAGGCCAAGCTTCACTAAGGGCCGTTGCGTCATTTAATTTTAGTTTATATATCATTTAAGAAGCTATAGGGTTTAATTAGAAAACCTAAGCGATTATTTTATTGTAAAACTTATCATTTTATTTGTTATGATTGATTCTGTAAAACAATATGGTAATGCTGTGTCGCAAAATTTAAGTGTTTTTAATCAGTTAAGTAATCAAATATTTAAGTATTTTATTTGTATTTGATTTTTTTAAATCTGAAAATTTGAAGAACATACTGAATATATATATATTTTTAAAGAGTATATTTAAAAGCTTTAGGCAATTATTTTTCTTCAACGGTCCAACTTTCTAACGAAGAAAGGGGAGCGTCTTTTAACGGAAGTAATATCTGTGGAAATAGCCTTTTAAGATAACAATTGCAACTATGGACAGTATATCGTTGTTTCCCTTGTCTTTTGTTACGAAGCAGTAAAAAGGATATCGTAATTGGCTCCCTGCAATTTCCCTTGCGCTATCACTCTGTGACTGTTTTCTTGCTTATAGCTTCAGATGAAAGGGAAAATTTGTAAATTTGATCTTTAAGGGGAAGTTTTTTGTTGTTTCTCCTTAGATTTTTTCGCTTTTTAGCAATGAGTGTCGAATTTTTAGTCTCAGGTTTTCGCAGGTGCTACTGTAGTCAATGACTTTATTTTGATTCATTCGAGGGGTTTGAATTTGTCCTGTTAAATTATATTGAAAGTCCCGGATTGGCGAGAATTTAAATTTATGTGTAACTTTTGGACCAGTAATGTTTAAAGGGAGGAGAAACCGAGTTTTCCTCGGTTGTTGCGCGGGTTTAGAAGTCAGTTTTTGAGTTTGGATACAGAGAGGAGAATTAGCTGAGAGGGCTTTAGGTTCTGCGGCTCAATTTTATCCTTGCGGGTTGCTCGCACTTGCGATGCTGCCGCGGTTTGCGCCGGAATTTAGGAGACGGCTTCGTGATTTTGAGAGAGTTAATGAGGGGAGTTGAGTTTTGATACAGAGAAGAGAATTAGCAGAGAGGGCTTTTGGCTCTGCGGCCGAGCTTTACACTTGCGGGTGACTCGCGCTTGTGATGCGGCGGCGGCTTGCGCCGTTATTCATGATAGACAGATTCAAGTCGAAGATGTGAATAATTGAGAATTTTCCTAAATTTATGCGAAAAGTAGAACTCAGAGCGAACTCTTCCGAGTTTGAAGTGGTTTTTCCCGAAAAACGGAAGTGAATTGGCTCGTACCAAAGACAAGCGTTCCGTTCGTGAGAAGAGAAAATTTCAACATTCTGTCTTCGCTCGCACAATTTCCGTTGTCGTTGACAGCTGAAGCACCTGTGTGTCACCTGGTTCATCCTCTTGGTTTTTCCTATCATTGTACATCCATATTTTAGAATTTTTGATTGCCGGGCTTCTTCATTATGTTTCTACAAGATGTCATTTTTCTTGAACTTCATTTTGGAGATGATTAATTATGTAACGAGAAAGAAAATTCTTTTGATAATAGATAAAATTTTGTGTCTTAGAAGAATTTAAAATTATTGTTTATAAAATATGAAGTGTATGTTAATTGTAATTGCTATCTCAGTTTAAGTGAGATCCAGTTTGAATAATTCATTTAATGTTCCAGTTATTCTAAGTATTTTAAGTAATCGTTGTTATGTTAAATTTCAAAATGTTATCTTGATAAATGAGTCTTGAAGAAAATTTAATGTAGAATATTAATTGTAGGGTAGTCTGGCCAGCCGCCCTGTAAATTTATCCTAGATATTAATAAATGAGTTTGATTTTATGTTATTACTTGCATTTGTTTTTTTGTGTACGTAGTTGGTTTGTTCAGTCACTCCATTTGTTTGAGCCGTGAGGCTTTTAAGAAACATGGAGATTTTATCGGGGTTATGGAAAAATGTTTATGCATTTTAAGGTATTCACATTTTAGGGGTTTAAAATGAGTGAATTTTAGTAATGTTTTAGTTGAGATAGTATTGCATTTTACCGAGTACCAGTGAAGATTTATTACATCTTGTGTTTGTTTTCAGGTTAAGAATTATTAAGAATTATAATTATTTGAATTTGCTTTGTTTTGTGTCAGTCAATTGATTTAAGAAAAAGTTATAATTTAATACTATTTTGAGTTAGTTCAATCAGCCAGTTCCTTTCTTAGCTTTCTAACTAATTCATTTTTGTAGTTATTATTTAGTTTAGTTTACGTTGTCCGGCATCAAGTGAGGGTGAGTATGCAGTTAAATTTAAAAATTAGAAGAAACCCGTGCAAAATTTTAATTCCCAACAGTTATTTACCACCTTTATATAACATTTCTTAAAATATTTCAAATTAAAAATTTGAATGATGAATCAAACAACAATTAAGTAAGTAATATCTAATAATTTTATTTCACCTTCTAAAAGACTAAATTTTGTGTCTTCATAGAATAAAGTGATAACCTTTACTACGGCATCACTGCCATTGCCTAGCATGATATTGGCTGGTGATAGGGGTTTGAATCGTGGAAAGAACATAGATTTGTGTAAGAGTATAATATTTTTGGACCATTATAGCACATAAAATACTGCGGAACTAAAAGCCTTTTCGAGAGGTTTGTTGCGGAGGAAAAGATTTGGTGACCTTCGGATCTGTCCATTGGAGGATTCTCTATAAAACTGAGAAGAAGTTGAACAAACTTATAAGACAGTATGATACTCACGTTCCTAAAAGAGGCAACTCATACCTTGTTTCCCCGCACGCAAGTACTTATAAGTGATTATAGATAAGCTTTTAGGTGCATGCTGATACTTATAGGTGCTTGTGGATTCTTAAAAGTACCCATAAGTATCAATATGTACCTTAAAAGTACCTGTAAATCACAACAGCCCGCCAAAAGCTTACTCCAACGACAGACGTTGTCCATTATTTCTAGGCAACGATGAAAGTCGTTAACCTGATCTGGTTGAGCTTCCTTGAGTAAAATAATAAATTTAAGAAGTAAAAAGGAAACAACGTTTTATCATCAAACCCTTAGTAAAATCCATTCTTGTTTATTGTAAATTAAGTGAAAAAAATGCATGCACTTTGATGAAATTAGAAAAAAAAATAAAAACAGGTACGACCATGAAGTCTTGCATCGTAAGTCGTACCAAAGAATATTGCTTAACATTGTTTAAACATCGCTTGAATCTTACCAAAGAATAAACTGAGGTTTAAACTAACCGAACATTATTTTATTACTTAAATTATTTAAGTGCAGACGAGACATACTATTGCTTTTGTCATTTTTTCCGCACCAGCACAAAGGTCATGCATCCATGCCCTATATTTTAGGCAATTAATCATGCTGTCTTCGCCATTTCGACTTTCATAAGCGTGTCACACCACTTTTCACAGAAATTCCTTTTTCCAAATTAAAATGATGTGAAAGTTTATATTTTTCATCTAATTCGAAAGCAAACTTCCTTAGATCGATTGCTGTAATTTAAAAAAATAATCTAATTTAAGGGTATGCTTAACCAGGTTTTCTTTCATCTCTTCATTCAGATCATTGAGCCTTCAAAATTTGATGCGCGAGTTAATCCCTTGAAGAGGATGTCGAGATGTCGGTTTAGGAATTCCATATTGTCCATGAGCATCATTAAATTTAATTTTACCCTTGCGTAATTTGCTTAAGGTCTGAATCATAGCTTCTTGTTTCCACCTTTTGTAAACGTGTTTTGACATTTTGGGACGTAATAGAAATATTTGTAGAAGTTACTTGAAATCTCTAACAGTTCTTTTAAGTTTAAACTTGCTTTACTGTCTATTCTCGTTTCTAATCTACTATTCTCTACCAGAATGAGTTTTTAGTATCAGGGTTTGTGCAAAGTCGTTAGAAGAAGTGTTTTAGGAAAGTTCAGCTTACTTCAAGAGAGTGCTTAGGAGCCCTTAGCCCGTGTTTGCCTTCTGACTACTTCGTTCTTGAATCTACTGCGCTCGGCCGCATTGTAGGTGTCTGTTGAGAATCGCAGGCTGGTTTAATTTAAGGGCTAATTACGTTAGTTACTGCGTCTAGCTTCGGCTAAATCTATTTAGATTAGTTTCTTGTTTTCTTATCCTCCTCTAAGAGCCCAAGAGGGTACTTTCCTGTAAGCCCGAGAAGCAGCCATCTGTTATTATTTCTTTTAATGAAATAAAGGGTATTTTAACCCTTCTCAAGTTTCTGTAGCAACTACTACGATTCAGGAATGTTGGTAAGACGTAAGATGCTAAAGCAGTTGTATTTCCAACGAATATAGGCGATACAGGAATAGAGCATCAAGACGCTGTTTCAACCAAATAGTTCCCTAACTACTACAGAATTAATACCTGAAAAGAGATAGAAACAAACAAATCATCGTCAAAAGATAATAATAAGAAAAATCTGAAAACTTTCAGATTTTACATTGCTCCCTAAGGGACACTTTTTTAACGTTTTTTGTGTTACTTTCATTTATTAAATATCATGTTCTTCTCACTTAAACCATAAAATTCAGTTCAACAACAATATCGCAAAAGAATTTTAAAATGAGCGTATCTTCAGATTTTCCGATACCTAGTCTCGCTCGCAGGAGATATTTTTTTTCGTACAATGTTGTCATTGTTCGCTTTGAAATCGTTGAGTTTGTTAATCAAAAATTCGTTAATGTATTACAAAATATGCAATAGATAATAAAACGAATTCCAAATTTGGGCTTCCAGATGCCCATATTCGGGTGGAAATGCATATTATTCAAAATTGGATGGCTCTAGGTACCGTTGCTTTATCACTATGCGAGAAACATTTATAAATTTATGCAGATTCTTTATTATTTAATTTCTTTAAATATCATGCAGGGCTCTAATATTTGGTGACAACAATCTGTAAAGTCAACCCACATTTATAGTGAACCAACGCAAAATGCCAAAACGAAATTAATTGTCCTTCTGGGCAAATTGTCCCTCTGGACTAAATATACCTAAATTACACAGACAGCAACAAAAACTTTATTTTTATTGGCGCATATAGAAGGCGAACATTTTTGTTGATGATCAGTTGAAAACAATATTTGACTAACTGAAAAAGATATCACACTGCCACCACAGGCCCTGTTTTTGGAGTTTTATTTAAAATATTGGCATTGGTACAGTTTAGCTATAGTACGAGTTGAGCTACCTTCCCCTATTTGCTGTAATAACCTTCTATGTATGATATCCTTAATGCCCGATATGGTTTTGCGACGCATCAAAAACAATAAAGGAAATATAAAAATCTCACTAGTTCATTTGAAAGCTTAAATATATTATAAAACTATATTAAAAATAGAATGCTTGTTCGACTACTCATTAACAACTAAAAACCTAATAGCGAAAATTCTTCACATACTTCTTGAAGAAATTAAAGTAAAACTTATTAAGACACTTATTTACAACTTGCTCTGCGTTCCGCACTAATAAATATTTAGCTTAAATTGGTAAATATGTATTATTTACGTAACGAAAAGTATCAATGATTAATACGCTAAAAAACAGGCAAAAGTACATATCTGCAGTTTTGTTTATTCATTTTGTTAGTGTTATAACTTCCTTGGGTGTAACTCATCGTTTACATTGCAGAATAGGATGAAATTGAAATGGACTTAGCAAGTAAAGGAAAGAAGAAAGAAATTACTTTATTCTCTATATGATACGTCACAAATTGTCTGTCATTACTTTTATACCTCACTATAACTAGTAACGCTGGTTCAATTTTCTTATAAGTCTCTGTTATTTTATTTTAAATCTCCTTTTCATTTCTTGGGAGAGCTGACATAGATAAAACAAAACAGAAAAATAGCCTTTTAATCTGCCATTTTGATCAAATTTATGTTCTTTGATCCCTGCACTATTTTTGATTTTTTTTCTTTAACAAATTCATTAAAAACGTAGTGTTTTACCTGCATGCGAAAGGTTCTGCAAGATAAAACTGTGGAACCTTAAGGCATTTCTTACGTATACCTTTATTATGTGTAATGATGAGCGCGTCGTCATAGTAATTCAAAGCTCAGAATTCGGCAAGGTTAATTTTGGTATATACTTCACTTCTAAAGTTTTCCATCATAATCGGTTCAGGATTAATAAGTAATTAAAAAAAATCAATCTGAAATGATTCACGTTTTGCGTTTTATTAAAAGTTACATTTTATTTAATTACAAATTCTACATGAAACAACAGGGGTTTATTGAAAATATAATATATTGCAACGAACGTAAATGAAAAAGCTAAAAATTAAAAAGAAAAAAAAAGAAATATAAAGCGAAATGAAGAAATGAATTTAAATGATTAAGGATTGGAAAGCGCATTTTGTATTAAATTTATAATGAAATCACTGCCCATTGATACATGAACTTTGTGATTAATTCCGAATGACTGAGGTGACGATTTGCTTATATGCATAAAAAATTCCTAGATTTAAACAGTTTGTAAAATGGCCTCATTAGTTAAATAACCAAATGTTTGTTATTGAAGAAAGTCGAGTAAGATTTATTCTATCCTAATGTAATATTATGTTTTAAAAAATCTTTTTTCAATTAATTTATTTTAAGTAAAGCTTTTACGGAAATTTAATTATGCTTTTCCAAAAAGGAGCCTCCCCCCCAAAGCTTTTTTTTTGGTAAAATATTAAGAAAGGTATTTTGTTACTATCTTTTATGACGAAAATTTACTTATCTTAACACGAAACAAATTTCTCAATTGAAAAGAAGACTTTAATTTTTTATCAATAATATCATTGAGCTTTCTGTGAATTACTTAAATAAGCTTTATATTTAGAGTTTTTAAATGCGTTTAATTTTTCAGACCATTAGAGGAATTTTTATTATCCTACTTCTATGACTTATTTTTATCACATCTACTTGCTTATGAAGACTGTTTGAGGAGATTAAAAGCAAATTATTCATTCGTAACATTTACTGAACTGTCTGAAATTAAATTAATTATAAGAAAGATATTAGAAGTAAAAAAGAGATATCTTAGATACGCGGATTATCATCCATAAACAAAACAAAAGTGAAATTATAAATTAGATAACATTTGCACAATTTTATATAGTAAACACGAAAACCGGGTAATGCTAATTTATACTGTATTCGATTAGTTTATTTTTAACTCTCAAATTCGCGCCGAGGGTACTGACCGTTACACCACCGAGACACGGTAAGAAGGCGGGAGAAATACCTTATATACTTTCACTTTTAAAGGACAACTGGGGATTAGGAGACCCAATCGATTGTATATTGATGAAATTTATTTTACAAAAACGTACAATTTAAATTTCTGGAACTTTCCACAAAATTACTCCTATATATCTTCTAAGTATCACAGAGCACAATCAAGAGCTACACTCCAAACTATTAAGAACGTTAAACACAACGCAATGCAAAGCGCATCTAAACAGGCGAAACTTTTACTTTGATCTCTCAGAACTCCGAACTCATGCTGAACTAAACAAAAACTGAGAGCAGATGCTCTCGCCGATCTTTTATAGTTTTTCAGCTGGTCACCGAGAAATCTCTGGTAAATTCCATATCTCAAAATTACTGTAAGGCGTATACGGTTAAAATTACATCTAAGAGCCAGATACGGTTATAGTTGAATTTAGTGATCAATTACATTTATTCAGTTACAATATCCATTATAGTTATAGAGGAACGAGATCAAAATGTCGCCAATTTTGGTGACTTCTGGCGTTTTCTCCCCATTTTAGCGAGATAGCCATTTTCTCAATGCTAAATATCCTTGCCTCTGTGTGCTTAAGTTTTCGGCAAAGCTTGGCTTCTTTAGATTTTTATGTTACATTATACAAAAAAGCAATACCACCATTTCAAATATAATTTCACTAAAATTACTTACATAGGTATAAAATTGATAAATATGATTGATACTGCGACTATATAAGCCCATGACTGTAATCGTTGTTCTTCAAGCTTCATATTTTCCGTGTCATATCAGTTTCCAGATAATGCAACAGATTTAGTTATGTTATTTATCGGCCCTTCATAAACATAATATTTTCAGCTTCCTGAAATTTAGCTAAAACAGAAAGTAACCTCCCTAGTTCAATCGCACTGTATATATATTAAAAGCCGCTCAACCGGTATAGTGGTTAGCGTCGCTGATTGCCGTGCCAAAGGGCTCGAGTTCTCCTCCCGGAGAAGGCATAGATGTTTGTATGGGGTCGGTGCGGCATGGCGGCACTCTAAATATGAGGCGAGCCGAAAGTCTTCTCATGTGGTTTCGTGGAAGGAAAGAGGGGTGGGAGACCCTCGGACCCGTCCCTCCGGGATGCTCTCCATCAAAATTGGGGTGGAAATGAGCCAAATCGTACTGTAACCTGTTAGGTGCTCAAGGCTTCAAGGCTGTGGCCAATGACAGGCGTAATCTAGCGTTCCTTGAACCGAGAACTCTCGTCGGCTTGGGCTGACTTTGTCAGACAAGTTTGCATGAGCAACAGCAACAACATATATATTAAATAAGTAATGCAGATAAATAAGCACGGAATCAAATTCATAGCAAATTAGTAACATGCTTCTTGCTAACTTTAAAAGCATTCATCTTAGCCAGGGATGGGCAAACTACGGCCCGCGGGCCAAATCCGGCCCCTTGGAAGACTGTATCCGGCCCGCGGATAGAATCTTAATTTCCCGGTCCGAGGCAAATTAAAAGAAATATATATTTAAATATTATATCTCCATCTCCTTTTCTACTTTGTTTAAATATTACTTTTTTTCTTCCTTTTGTTCAAATTATTGACGATCTTTTTACTGTCTCTATTTTTGTTTTACAAAACATAAATCGATGGAAATAGCAAGCACAAACACCTTTCAATCGGTAAAGTGTTAAACGCGGAAGTACTTTGGTAGTTATGCTGTAGATTGGCTTAAGAATCGTTATCTGTTTTTCGGGGAGAAGTATGCGAATCCAATATAAGTGAATCAGACCTCACATTTGGCAGACTGCGCATTTTAAGCTCCAGCCAGCGGTCTTTTCTTTTGTCGCGAATTCTAGTATTATTGATTGCGTATGGAAAGATTGCGGACATATAGCATCATTGTGAATAGTGGTTTTGAAATTGTTAAAAGTATAGAGTAGCTAGTGCTTGTTTGGGTTATTCGTAAAATATTTCAACCCCAAAATGTCTACTAAAAAACGCAAAGTTGATTCAGAATGCCATGCTTTTAATGATGAATGGACCTAGAAATATTTTTTACAGTTGCAAAAGATAAACCAGTGATAAACCAGTGTAAAGATAAACCAGTGTGTTTCATCTGCAATGAAGCTATAGCAGTCTTCAAAGAATATAACATCATTATCGAAAGTGAGTTTCCCGAATTTAATATCTCATGTCCAGAAAATCAGTGCTATGTGTGCTTCATCTTATATATGTGAACAAGTGTTTTCAACAATGAACCTTAGAAAGAATTATTTAAGAAATAGAGTAACAGATGAGCAGTTAGCCTCGTTCCTTAGAATCAGTACATCTCACTTCGAACCTCAATATAAGAAACTTTTAAAAATGAAAGCGCAATTTCATTCTTCTCATTAACATATTTAAATTGTAATACTTGTATATGTTTTTTAAATTTTAGAAAAATTTACCTTGGCCCGAACTTTTTTTTCTCGATTTTTGGCCCGCGAACGAAAACGTTTGCCCATCCCTGATCTTAGCTATATAATATTAACAGATAAGGGAAATATCTGGGCACATTTAATCCAAAACTTAATCTTGGATTTCCAAATACAGAAATACTTAGCGAATGAAATAAGCAGTGTCTAATACGATGTGTTAATACCGACTAGAAGATGTGCAGCAGTCTTTTAGAGATAAAAAAATAATGATTGTATTGTAAGCCCTCCACCAGCATGCTTTCGAGGTGTAACGGTAGCGAACTCATAGCGTATTCGAGAGGTACAGGCTCGAGTCCCCGCAAGGACATTGCTAATTTTTCATGTCTTCTGCTTTAAAATAACCTAATGAATGTAAAGTTGCTCCCGAACTAGAAAACGGTGGTGGATAATAATTCGTCATAGCCAGGAGTTGGAGTTCGGGTCCCCTGATCCCCAACCGCCCTTTAAAAAGGGGAAGTATATAAGGTATTTTCTCCCTGCTTCCATCATGTCTTTGTGGTGTAACTGTAGCACACTCGATGCGCATTCAAGAGGTCCAGGTTCGAGTCCCTGTCAGGCCACTGCTCTTCCTCACGTCTTCTGCTTCAAAATAACCTAATAGCTCTACACTATCATTGTGCAATCAATCATAATTCTGTTAAATCAGCTTTGTTGCTGATTCGGCAATGTCCCAATCGGTATTCCGTTTTCATCTACATGCTGAGAAACATCTATGGTGTATTTTGTTTATTGCAACGCAACTCGGCGGAATACTTCCTTTAAAAAACCGACACAGGAATTTATCGATATATATCTGGTGACTGATGGAGAGTGAATGCATGACGGCCTTTCTTAACCCACTCGGTAATGCAGTCGTCATCCAAGAATATGTCACAAAATGCTAGTCCAGTTACTCAACCTTCTCGATCTAAGACAGTATCGGGAATAAATCAGCACTTTTTACACATTTCTGATATGTTTATGCAATTAAATATATCTTCTGTTACTAGAATTAGCATTTTTTATAAATTTCCCCTTATTGTACCTCTAATGAAATACTTTGTACTAATTTCTGTGTAATCAGTAACACAAAATGTAAGATTTACCCAAATGAAATAATATGAAATGCATATAAAGCCAAGCATTTTAAAAACAGCTAACAAAGTAGTATAAAACACCAAGCATTTTTTATGAATTTCCTTTTACTCTACGAATAAAAGAAATGCCTTTTAAAAAGTTCTATGCAATAAGTAGAACAACGTATAAGATTTTCCAAAAGAAGCCATTTTGAAATGAATACAATGGCAAACTTTCTGAAACAAGCTAACAAAGAAGAGCATAATCTTAAAATTTGATGTGAGAAGTAGAAATGCGAAACCTCATTACCATTTCAATGAAAACTGCCAGTGATACTGATAGGTTTTTCTCAGCGATGTAAATGTAAATATTTACATAGCAAACGTTCAGCATATTCATTAACATATTTCAATATTTCATTTGAGAAAATTAGGAAAGCCATAACATGTTAATAAATGCAACAAGAGACACATATTTGTATTTTCTGATTTTATACGCAACTTTTAAAAAAGTTGCTATATTTTTTAAGCTTTCGTATAAGTAGTAAATTTCAGATGTGCAACGAAAATATAAATACCTAACTCAAAAGAAAATGAATAAATGTTTTCTGCTCCTAAACAAATATTTTTAGGCAATCAGAATACCTGACCATCATGGGAAATTTTATAAGATGTTTACAAGAAGATGGGGAGAGACGGAAACGAAGATTACTTCTTCTTCGAAGAGTACGTTCAAAAGATTTCCTATGCCTAAAGTTTGCATTTCAGAATCATAAGCAGCACGAAAATAATGCTTTGTTTGCACTAAGCAAATAACCTCTAGTTATGGCTCAAAAGGTGCGGAAAAAATGCTTAAACTAGTTTTACGAAAATTATTTTCATAAAAAATTCTAAAACCTCTCAGATTCGCTATTGAACAAAGAAAGGAAAAATACTTAAGAATATAATGCATATATTTTGCTAAAAAAAGTGTTCTTGTAAAAGAAATCTTTGAAATTCATTTTGTGAGTTATTGAATTAGGTGAAACGAAGTGAAGCACACAACAACTCATACAAAGTAGCACGTAAAAGAAAAAAAAAATATTATAAAGAAAGTGTAGGAAAAATAAAATTTCTGCTGAGTGGGTGCAGGTCATTATGCGACTGAAATAAGAAGTAGGGATAAATTTCCCTGATGACACTCAAAAGTAAGATTTCATATTAATTTAAGCTTGAACAAACTAGTACTGAATATCAGCGCAATTGTTTTTATAAACAATTAAGTTTTTAAATTGCATTAGTATTAAAGAATTTGCTTTAAAAATTTGAACTATAATTCCCAAGAAAGGAATGATAAAATAATTCCAAACTGTAAATGAGTACACACGCAGATAAAGTTGAAAAAATAATCCCTTGGGCAAGACTCCTCTTGGGCATGATATTTAAATTTCCCTCGACTGCAAAGTTGCGTCTTCCAAGTTTTTGCTAAGTATGAAGGATTACTTTGGTTTATTTAATTACGGCAAAGCTTCGAGAGCTATCTGTCTAAGGGGAACATGGCTTCATGGGGGGGGGAGTTCTGAGGGAAGCTGGTTCGCATACACGTTACACATGGGAAAGGCCACGAAAGCGCCTATGCAGCCAGCCTTTTCGCGGGATTCGAGCTTTGGATCGAACTACCATTATTCAAGAACTTTACCGCTAGGCTGCTGGCGGGCTTCCAAATATGCAAAAACATCTACACAATCAACTTTTCCAACTCATTATATATATATATATATATATCCTCTTGGTCGAGAAGCGTACCACTTAAGCGGTCGCTCGAGGGCGGGAGAGACGATGCTAAAAAGAGAGCGGTAAAATTTTAAGAGGAAACCTCAACATCAGAATAATAATGAAATATATACATTATAAATAAAAATGGGAAAATTGACAAATAAATATATTGGAGAAACCACAAAATTCTCAAGCAATTTACCTACCCAATTGCTCTGAATATAATTCGGACTTAACTACCGTTGATATCTAGTTTTAATTATTCAACTGTTGAGTGGAAATAGTAGATTAAAATGTTAAATTTCAGTTTTTCAAAATGACTCAGTTATAATTAAAGATGACATTTAGTTAGAACAAATGAAAGTGCACTCAAGTTATTGAATATACAAGCAGAAGGTATGTGAGAAAAGTTCTTAATATTGAAATAAGTTGGTAATTCTCTAAAATGCATTTAACTATTGTTCCATTTTTGTTGATGCAGAATTTTGGTGTCAGAAGACTTTATGAATAATTATTTGTAGTTTCACTAGCATCTATCTTTTGTTATAGAGCCTGAGCCAAAACTCACATCATCGCAGATTTGATCAAGAACTTCTCTGACCTTTTACCAACTTTAACTGTCATTATTTTCTCGCAAGGAGAGATTTTATTGTGGCCACTTTGAACACGGACTTCAGTTAGAATAATAATTCATACCATATCTGAAGTTCAAACACGTATGCGAATGTTGAGAGAGACAATTACAAAAATGTGTTGTTTATATCAAGGGCCAGAAGAGCACCAATGATACTTCTCTAATCAAAGCCACCTCATATACTAACTAACATTCTCGGTATACAGACGATAAGAGGGATACAGAAGATAATGAGGGATTTTCTCAACATTCGAGCTTTAAAGCAATTAGGCTATGCTAAAAATCTGTGTTAATTACCTTATTTATCAGACATGACGATTTAGAAAATTTTAATAAAAAATATTAAAATTTTTAAATATGTAAACTGTAAAAATTTTCAAAATAAAACGTCAGCTCTAAAATTTAAGTTTTACACGATTATAATCTAAAGAAATTAATGCATTTGACTAACAGTTTTGTTAATACTTTGGCAAACATGAATAAATGACTTCTTAGATAAATAAATCCTTTCCTTTCACACATCAAGATAATTGTAGAGAAACTCAAAGGGGAAGTTTAAAGTATTTGCTATCTGGAGCTCGATAGGAAGGTATAGATCGTTAATAATAGCATTAGGAAAATTTCCTGAGATACTCGAGAAGGAGAAAAGGGAAGTGGAAGTAGATTAAAAGATTGGTGAAACTTGACTTGCTCAAAATAAAAAGTATTTACGATAACCGCAGAATGTGAAAGAAAATACTGATATAAATGATTAAGAGTCTCACATTTTTAACAGATTTCGCTATTATGAAGATGCAGCAAAAGGAGCTAAATTTATTTATCGCGTTGTAAAACGAAATTCTGCTGAAATATAAATTAGTTTAGTGATTATCATGATATTGTATTCGCAGCATAATTTATCTAAAACGATATGTGCATTCTGTGTCTACAGTTAATTCAAGGTTTAAAACATATCCTCCTATATTTATTTGTTCCGATGGTTTGCGAAAACGTCATGGCTTACTTGAGTGGTTTATTTAATTATGGCAAAGCACACGAGGGCTATCCACCTAAGCGGAGGGCTTCCGTGAAGGAACTTCTAAGGAAACTGGTTTAAATCCATCTTAACATGGGAAAATCCACAAAAGCGCCCATGCAGCTAACGAACCCACATCAAACTACCAGTGTTCGGCAACTTTAGCGTTCGGCTGCTGGAGGACCTAGAAAATTCACGTCACAGGCATAAATTTTCCAGTAACAGACTTTGATTATTAGATACTGCTAGCATACTCCGTATAGGATAGAACAAGAAAAATCCTCCAGGAACCCAGGAATCAAACCTATAGAAAAACAGGTACTGTGTGGTGGTGCTACTAATCCAGTAAAACATCCTACAGGTACTCCGTGCCAGCTTTCCAAAACATATCATATAGATAGATAGAAATATGCGATTGTTATTATTACATTTGTTTCGTACCATAACACACGGCACCAATGTTCCGTACCGTGTACCGGCACTGGCAAGTTAAATAACTACTGTTTAATTCCAAGACTACAAAGGAGTAACCTTAACGGATAAAATAATGGTACCTAGCATCAGTGAATACGAGACTGATTTAGAGGGCAAAACCCCTGAAGAAACAATAAGAGAATTTAACCTAAAACCTTACTAACTAAACGATTGTGTTATGATGTTATTTGAATAACACAGCAAAGCAAGTAAGAGTGAAGTGAATAAAATTAGGAAAATTAACATAAATTCAATGTACATATGTTAATTCAAATTATTTTCAGAAATTACTTAAAACTAGGAATATGCAGGACTCTCCCAGGAGGTATGGAATTCAAAAGATCATTAATACAAATCAGTAATTTTTTTTTACATTAGCAAACTCACGTTCCACAAACTTAAAGGATTTCACAAATGCTATCAATTAAATAATGAAATTACAAAAAATGATGTTATTTTTAGACCATTCAATTAACCGGTACATCTGTCAAAGAATTTACGAGCCCAATATTCCTGCAGTGGTAAGCCAACCACCGGTAGCTTTAATTAAATAAACATAATCTATTTAAATATAATTACAAAAAATTATTAAGCTAAACAAACCCCAGTAAATTTAAAGAAAACAGCTTATTATTGCCCTAACTCAACTAGTAAGCAAACAACTTCATGTCCTGACTATCTCCATCCTAAAGACACTTGTTGCACTTATACTAAAGGATGCTGCCACGCATAGAAACCGAGATTTAGTTATGACCTTAATTTAAGCACTATTGCAAGGAATTTTGAGTACGAAATTAAATTTCAATCTTAAGATTTCTCAACACATTTTTCTTATAATTTAAATTTCCCTTCTCTTTTGCCTTAAATTTTTTGCTAACAATCTCAAAGGTAATTAATTAACTTAATTAAGGAAGCTAAATAAAACTTATCTGAAACACAAGTCCTTGGGCACGTGGAAAGCTGCAAATTCCAACGTTAGGAGAGACTGAAAAGGAATAGACACAATTCCTCTGTAGTTTGAGACGATAACTTGAATCCAAGCCGCTAGTAGAACTGCAGATGAACCAATAAATAGCTGAAGTTAGAACTGGAACGGATGTCGACGAGTGATTTCATTTACAGCTAATGCAGCAAAGCTGGTAATCTTTACGTAAAAGAGCTTTAGACGTACATTAGCATACTTTACTACCACCAGGAGAAAGTAACTGGAAACGGGATAAGAACTGAAAGTAGACAACCGCCGAAATGACATGGCTTGAAGATTTTAAACGAAACCTCTCAGGAAATTCATTCTTTCGAAATACTAATCCAATTTCAGCGTGACGATGCTATAAAACTCTTTATCCTGATGATAACCGGGCGGTGAGAATTATCAGCATTAGAATAGAGTAAACACACATCCCAAAAATCTTGATATAAACCGCAGATGCGTCGGAGAAAAAGAATATGGAAGAGCGACTTTGTGTTATAGCCTCCATCCTTTTTTTCAACCAGAAGCAGGCGATTTTGCCCTACTCAGTCACAAAAAAACGAACCGCAACCATGCAGCGGGGAAAGCGAGCTGTCCGAGGGCAGCAGTCCGATTTTAATCCAAACAGAGCCACGTTCCTTGAAAATCCCCCAATTTGGGAAGAATCGACACTCGAAAACGCCAAGAAGAAAACAGTACAAAAAATTCCATTTTTTTCCTCAGTATCTCCAAAAAAATTCACAGTCAACCCGCCTAATCGCCAAGTTGACCCTGAAAAGCAGCAACGCCTTTTCCCGCGCAATTCATCCCACCGCCAGACAGGAAATAAGAATAACCTTGGCACGTACGCGATCCAAAATGACGATTTCTACCACCCAGAAAAATTTTAGCTTGAACAACAGAATTTAAACAATTCATTCGACATAACTCCTAACCTAATAGACGAAACTTAACGTACGTAGACTTATATGAAAAAAAAAAAAATCTGCTTAAGAAATATAAGTTTCAAATACAAGCAATAATATTAAGAATTTTTAAATCATAATATTATACAGAAGTTTGACCAGATGCCATTGTTTCCGTCCGAGTTACGCTATGAAAATTTAAGAACAGAGTTTAAACTTTGATTACGAAACCGAATTCATAAAATTGAATAAATAATACCTTAACCAAATAAAATAAGCATTTTGCGATCGAAATTTTGAGTAACTGATATGAATAATACTTAATATAGTTTTAATTAATTAAAGCCACTTAAACTGACTACACAGCACGTTAATATGCTTATAATACATTTTTCGATGCTACACTTGAAAATAAGATATTGTAATTCGGAGACTGAAGTATTATAGTGAATGGCGTATGCTCTTCAGTTTTTAGACCCGTTTTCCATATGCATAGTTTTCATTCACTGTAATATTTGCTACTATTACACCAACTTTTAACAACGTTTTAAAATAAAATAATCAACCAACGTACCTGTACCTTATCCAACGTTCAGCCCTTGTTTTAAATCCGCAATGATCTGTCTAGAATAGGTTTTTGATGTTTTAATACTGATGTTAATCTCGAGCTCGAGGAGAAAATTAAGCCTTTTTGACTGTTCAATAATCTCTCTCAAATTGTTTATTTTTACCCTTGTTTTCCGTAAAACTACAATTTTTTGTCTTGACCTTCTGAATAAAATTAACGAAGTTGCTGATGCCATTGCTAACGCTGGAAATAATAACTAAAGTAAATGGTAATTAAAGAAGACAACTCATGCTCTGAAGCCCCTTAATTCCATAAGCTTAAAAACTAACATCAAAACATCTCGCAAAATACAAATCATAAAACTAGATGATAATAACAAGGCTCATAACATTCTACACTGACTACCAATATGTATTTGGACACCTGTGATAGAAAAGAAAAACTAACTTTATGCAAAATCAATAGTTGGTAGAGCCTCCACGAGATGTAATTACAGCGTGGACACTCCGCGGCATACTCTCCACAAGTCTTTGTATGACAGCTAGTGGTATTTTGTTCCACTCGGCTTGGAGAAGACATAGAAGTTCCTTCACCGATTTTGCACGGGTAGTGCACCCCTGAATTCAGCGATGCAACTCGTCCCAGAGGTTCTCGATAGGGTTCAGGTCTGGACTGTGGGCAGGCCAGTCCATTCGATGAACTCCATTGGCACCATACCAAGCCTTGGTTAACGTCGAAACATGACAACTGGCATTGTCGTCCTGAAAGTAACAGGGGTTCAACCCGTAAAACTGCCACAACGTAAGAAGCACATTGTCATCCAAAATAGTGCAGTAGGCATCGAAGTTGAGTTTACCATGAATGGGGACCAAGGGTCCCAGCCAATACCAGGAGAAACACCCCCAGACCGTAATTCCACTTCCGCCGAACTTGAGTGTTGGCACAATGCATTCTGGCAGGAGACGTTCTCCAGGTAGACGCCAGACCCAGACCTTGCCATCCGAACGGTAAAGGGTGATTCGTCACTCCAAATAACCCGTTTTCACTGATCTACGGTTCAATTTCGATGTGCTTTACACCACATTAACCGAGCAGCGCGGTTGGACTTTGTGATCAAAGGCTTATGGGCAGCAGCACGACCATGAAAACCAAGCAGATGTGCTTCCTTACGTTCCGAATTTCTCTGGACAGCATTCGTTGGTCTCTATCTCACAGTTTCGTTGGTCTGCCTACTCGGGACACATTCCGACAATCACCGCTCACCTTCCACTTCTTAATCACATAGGTCACGGTCAATTTGGGGTACTTCAGATCGCTAGATATGTCCCCTTAAGGATCGGCCACATTTGGGATACCCGATAATTATACCTTTCTCGAAATCCTCCGAACTGCGAGGCATCTTGTATGCGACTAAAGCAGATGCTGTTTCCTACATGATAGTCCATGACGTACCTTAGGACTGCAGATATCGTCATTTGCATAGGTGTCCAAATACTTATTGGTGGTCAGTGTATTGATTGTATTGCTAGAATCTTAAAATTGAAATTTTAAATATTTAAAATTTAAATCTCACCTATTTTTCAAAATAAAAGTTTTAAAATATAGATTCTATTTTAAATTCCTTTACAACTCATTGCTATTCACAGCATTAATACAAACACTTATTAAGGTAAAAATTTTTTTGTTTCTAAATACTGAACTATTATTTTTGTTTGCTAACATTTCGTATAAATTTCGCAAATAAGCAAGCCAAAAAAGCAAAAAAAATGTTTAATAAAAATTCGTTACTCATTTTTCAACTCTATGCAATAAAAAGTTTTTGCATTACATCTCAAATATGAAAAGTATAACAAATATAAAAATAACGTTGCAACGCTTTTAGGCTTTATTTTATTTTTTCTAATTTTCTTTATATTTTATTCTAAGATTTTACTTTATTTTTCTAATAGTTATTTTTATTTTGGAACAAGCCCTTCATTTACCTTCTAGTTCTTCACCTACGTCTCCCTGCCAGAATGAGTTTACAGGATTATAATTCATGCAAATAAGGCAGAAACGATTATTTGAGCTGCAGTTTGCATTAATTCATTAGGAAAGTGTGATTTGCCTTTCGTCCACGTTTTTGTTATTAGTTCAAGCTTGTTATTTCACATGCTGCTGATTTGTTATTAGTTAAAGCTTGCTTTGTACGTGCTTGCTAGTATACGCCGGTGTTCTTTAAATAGGAGCCAACTCTACGAGTTTGATTTTGTTCAACTTCGGCTGGTTAATTGTATTTAGCATCAGATAAGTTTTATATTTCCCATTTGGAGTTAAAGCCCAAGTGGAGGCATCTTGTACGCCCGAGAGGGGCCATCTGTTCATTCATTTTGAGTTGGAATAAAGGGTGAATTAACCCTTCTCCGGAGTTATTACTTAGACTACAAGAACTCAGCGAATACGTCACTACGTAGTTCTTCAGTGCTCTAGATTACATTAAATTCTATTTTAGTTAGGACATTACACACTCATCAACAGTACGCATAGATCAGTTGAGTGCATCTAAGAAACACAAATGTTTTTCGCTCCGCCTTTTGTAATATAAGATAGAGCTTATAAATATATAACTAGAATGCGCTTTATCCATCTCTGTACGTTTACGTTCCATAACTGCTCACATTTAGCAAGGCAAGAATGAAAGTTCTGCATTGGCATGACATTTCAGACAAAATTATTACTGTTTATTTAAGCTATATATAGAAACGCTGAATTTCATAATATCTGATTCATGATCAAATAACGGCATAATGCAAAGAATCACTTAAACTAACGCCTTTTAAGTATAGGGCTAAATTAAAATTTAATTTCGAGCTCACATTATTACGAAAGCTTTTTTTCTTTTTAGTTTCCATTCTTTCCATAAATCAATATAATTTCTCAGAGCTCTTCTGGCTTACGCACAGAACAATTTTTGCTTACTATTAAACATGCATAATGCTATTTTAAGGAACATTTATCACAAGAATGCTTTCTTCATTCCTCTAATGCTCTGCTACTTTTCATTTCCTCTTTTTCTTTGTGAAATTGATATGAAACTTGAGTTTTTCAGGATTTGTCGCTTAAGAAAGCTTTTTTCCTTCATCGCAACAGACAAAATGGATTGATGGGAAAGGTTTAGATAATGATAATGATAAATATAGTATGCAGTTTCTCTCAATCTAAATTAATGTTTTCGTCCTATAACATCTGATTCAAATTGTAACTTAAAGATCTTGAGTTTATTGTTTCATCTAATGGTACTAAAATATTAGTTATTTCAAGAAATATCACTTAGTTTATCGCCTTGACAAAAATGAAAGGTAACTGAGAATGATTTCACTGCAAACTTACGTTTAACCACAATTTGTGGTTTTCCATGTAAAGAAAAATTTTGATACTTAAAAACTCGCTCCTTTTTTTTTACTGTTCCTTAGTTAGACGACTTGTATTGCAATTTAAACAAGTACTAAAATGAAATCCTTTAGCAAAACCATAGCTACGCATTGTATCTGTCCAATCACAGAATGGATTCACATGGAAATAAGGCACTGAACCGACACTACATAAAGCTGTCAAACTTTTTACCGACATCAGATCGACAAAGCAGCTTAAACCCATTTCAGTTCCAAGCCAAATTCTGTATTTGCCAGTATGGATCCTTTACAGATACCCTAAAATAATAATTTAATCATACAATTTTGCTTATAATTATGAAATGTTTATAATTGTAATCCTTGCTATATTTTGCAGTGTCTATTGCATGCTAGCGTCGTTCATGTGCCATGCTGATGATATGCTGGTGTCAGCTGCACACAATTTCTGCCGTATGCTAGTAACACTCTCTCTGTAAAGTTGGCTAACGTGATTAATCTTTTTAATAATTCTTACACTAAAATCAAAATTTATATTTTATCGTATAGATCATATACCAATAACTATAGTGTTAATCATATACCATTGTCGATACTGTGCCAGAGTCAGTTCCATTTAAGTTCTACTCAGTAACGATCTTATGCAACATCAGTTCTATGCAGTGCCTGTCCTTTGAAGGTAACCTGATCACTTGCCACCTAATTCAGCAACATGTCCAAACGCGGTTTAAAGACAAAACTATTTTCCTTTTAAATTAGTGAGTTGGCTTCAGCGTGAGATATTTCCAATACCAAGAGAGTTTCTGTCACACAAATGAAAATTAATATTCTTTTGTACTTAACTTTTCTTCGCGTACTTGCAGAATATTCTGAGCGATTTATATGACGCGAATCAAAAGGAATTTCTGTAGCGTTTAACTTAAAATTAATGACTTAATAATACTTAAATATCATCATATAAAAATGCTTTTGTAGTTTTAGTTTAAATGTTTCAAAACTTTTATTAATATTTTCATATTTTTCTGCACATGTCATTTTACCTTCAAATAAAAAAATAGAAACGAATCTCAGTGCTTTTGCAATTGAAATTCTTTTTGCATTGGGTTTTGAACATACTCAGTAGCAAACATTGAGCATAAAAAGTTCACAACAGATAAACATTATCGATTCATATGACTTCTTCTTCTAACATGTAAACTTTTTTAATATTCAGGATGATTTCCGCTGTAGTAAAATCAAAAAATTATCATTTCAAAATTGTCTTTACTATTTAAATATGTGCTGAAACGGAAATTTACGACTTCATTATTCATTGAAAGATTAAAATAGGTTTTCTTTAGTATAAGTATCTGATATTAATAAAAAAATGTGCTGCTGTACAATACTTTTCAAGAAATTAAATAATTTTAATAATTAGTTTATTAGTTCGTGTTATTAAATATGAATTCGTCTTTTGTGCGATTTCAAAGTGTAATGAACAAGTTTTCTGTAATTTTAATAAACATTCGATATAATATAATAACATTATTCAAGGTTTAATCAAAATTGAAGAAAAACCTTTTCAAAGAATTTATTCATTTATTTATTTCCATTCGCATAATTATGATCTTGGGAATGGAAAACATTTTCGTTTCAAGCAACATAATGTGTATTCCCAACTACATCGGTAAAATATCATTATTTGAACAGATGTTAGTCATGTAATAATAAAAAGAGTAAATGAATAAATAGCCAACTGTCTTTTATAGAAAGGGAAACGTCCTAAATCGCCTTAGGCTCATTAAGATGCTGAATCTGAGTTAAAGGAATAAATTATCTTCGAATCTCTGTCAAGGATTGAATGATCTTCGAGTAATTAAACTTGATATACTCTCTGAGCGTATCTAAATTGTGTTTGCTCCTTAACAATTTTGAGATTTTGTTTTTCATCCTGAGTATGTTTCGATGATCGGAATCGATTTCAAGCCATTATGACAACAATACGTATCAGAAGTTTTGTGCTGTAGTATATGCGTGTACTCGGAATTATTTTAACATAAAATCCTTAGTCTAGTGTACTATAAACTGTAGAAACTGGAACTTTTGTCAAACTCGAATGCTAATACATGGATGCTTGAAACGCTAAATTGTGAGCAAAATATATCAACAAAAAAAATTTATTTGCACGAACCTTCCCTAATATCTCATGGAAATAGTTCCATGAGATCTCTTAATAAATATCCTTCATCTGATTTTATCTTATTATTTAAGACAAAGCACGTCAAAGCTTATCCAGTCAAGACAAAGTCCAACATAGCAAATCTACGTTATAATTTGAAGACGTATAACTTCAATCAGCTGGAATTGATCTAAATACTTAAGCCTTATCAATGCTGAGTAGCCGAATTTCGTATAAATGTGGTGCAATAATTAATTACAAACAATTGATGGTTCTCAAATTTTTTTATCTTGTATTTACTTAAACATTTGCACAATTGAATACAACAGTAAATAATTAGCCCAGGTTCATTTACTAGGAACAATTTAAAACACTTTAGTTATACTATAGTGCACAGATAATGCATATATATACAGAATCGTAAATATGTAAATATTTATTTTTATACAAGTACCTAAGTACTATATTAACATATTAAAGTCACAATAAACATGAAAATAAAGACTTTATCCTAAACTCCTGAACAAATATTTACATTAAAAAATTCAGACATAAATTTATAAAATCAAATTTACAAACTAAGAGGAGGTGAAGGTTACTTACATGTTACTTACACTCCGGGAATCTCAAATCTAAAACGAATTTAGGTGAGACTGAAGGATAATACACCAAGGTTCTAGCTGCAAATGAATTAATGTAACCTACCCTACCACAGTCACTTACAGTTTTAACACTGTTCTTTATAGTTTTGAGGTGAACTGTCCTCAGAACGCTAAATATCATTTCGGAACAGTCTGTTTATAATAAGTCTAAAACAGGAAGCAGCACCACCTGGATAATCGCTCATCATACGGCAGGACACGTTATAGCTCAATCTCTTCTTAAACGTCTACAAAATTGGAGCATTTCATCATCGTAAAGCAGGAACCTAAACCGTTCTGCCTTTCCATGTCATCTCCACAAAGTATTCTTTCTCTATGTCCGAAACAAAGTATTCTTCTTCTATGTCTATACACCTTTCTACTAGTTATCGCCAGCATTCTTCTTTCCTTTTCCTTCAGTTTCGCGAGATTCGTTATCCAAATTAAAGCCAGTCAAAAGCTAAACTATCCTAAAACAGGTGTTCCGTCCTTGACATTAACTAATTGTTAATCAACAGCCTAATGTAGACCTAATTATTAATCAACAGCCCTCTTCTGATGCAACTATATCCCACTTGAATTTAATTTTTCAATCACAGTTCGCCACAGCCTTTTCCAAACCTATTATAATCACGTAGCCATTACAATTAGGAATAGTGCATGTTTTCCTACATCGCCGCAAGAAAATGCAAGTATGATATTTTTTCATCTCATTCGTCATGAGAACAGTAGATAATAATTTCACGTCTTGGCTAAACGTGTCTTCAGAAAATAATACATATTTCTAATCTTCTATTTACTTTATAAGGACTGTTTAAACATTAAAAGGCGCCATGATCCAAATAAAGCCTTTTTTCTTACAAAGCTGCTGTATTGGCTTGCCTCCAAAAACGAAATACCTTCCGATATTTCAAAATGTCTTCTTTCAAGCGCATGCTAGTTCCTCAGGAGGTTCCGCGTGGCTCGCTATCTCATCAAGGGGACAAACTACAACACCTGCAACAGATATAGAAAGCCGCGCGTGAGCTGGCGGTGTAAATGTTTAGCTCGTCCAACTACCGTTTGGAATATCCATCCGTCTTTCGAAACACAGCAAGGGAAGAGGGCATTTTCCACATTCAACTCTTTGCAGAAATCTAGGAATATCTACAATGTTAAAATTAATGAAGAATATATATATACATGTCTTTCAAACTTTATTTCAAAATAAATTAATAATTATGATATTCAAGAGAAAGTTTTCGCTCATAAATATCTCAAGGAATTTTTAGTAACATTAATAATTCTTCTCCAGCGTTCATCGTTCTTTTTATAATTCTTAATTTTTATTGAATTATCGTAGTTGTCAAAACGTTGGGTAACACGTGTGTCTTTAGCTATGCTAATTAATACCCTTGGTTCATAATTTTTCGTTCAAATAATTCTTTCCAAATATTTTTTTTTAAATTTCTTTTTTTTATTTTATTTTTTCAAAGCGTTTCATGCAGATATCAGTCCAAAACTTCGTAATTGAAACAGCTCGTAAGCAATAAATTCCTTTTTGATGCAAAACAGAATACTATTCCTCCAGGATATTTTCTTCTATTTGACTTAAAATGGTAAAAAGAGTGTAGTAGCTGATGATTAAATGTAAGAAACTTTTGAGATTTACACGTCTTTAGATAAGAGAGAAAGAGAAATAGGGAGAAAGAAGAGAAAAACTATATAATTGAATGATCGAATAATGTTAAAAATTCTCAGAAAATGCTATTAGGTTAAATTTGTTTTAAATGTAAAAGAATTATCACCTAGTGAACTTTGAAGTTATAGTCATTGAAACACAGAATTTTGCCGTACCTGGAAACATTCCTGGAGGAACTGGAAGGATGACTGTTTGGGTATCCGTTATAGACTATAGCCGTCACATCAGTTTATAAAGCTTGAATTGTGTGATTGCCTTGACCTCGTAAAACTGTGTTGATAAAGCATAATTAGAGGGCCACAACGCGGAACATCTTATTTATGACTAGCCGCTGCGCGGCCAGCCTTCGTCTGGCTTTTAAGTGTACCGGAAAAATGCCTAAAGAGAACACCAAACATTAAATTTGAAAACTGCACAGAATTTTACTCTGCAGAACAATTTTATCGAAAAAGAAACAAACAACAACGGAAAAAAAATCAGTTAAAAATGCATTACATATAAAAAGCATACAATGACATAAGCAATATCCCTTAATACAAATATTACTTATCCTAATAAATAAATTAACCAATTTCCCTTTGCAAAATCAAGAGAAATCAAATGGTATAAACAGATTAAGAACTTAAACAGATTAAAAAATATCATGCAAAACTTTTTTATAATTAAAATTATATATAATTAAAACATAATATAAAATATTACAATGAAATAAGCAATATCCCTTGATACAAATGTTAATTATCCTAATAAAGTAATTAAACAATTTACCGTTGCAAAAAGAAACAATTTTTTAATTTCTTAAATTTTCAGTCTCTTAAAAACAGTAACATAAGGAATACGATGAAAAATTGTTGCCAAACCGAAATTTTTAAAAGAATGAAACTATTCAAAATGATGCAATTTCATCAAAAATCTATCAACAACAATAAGAAAGGAAAATTGTTGCCAAAACTACATTTTAAAAATATCTGAGGTGTGAGAAGTGTATTCGGAAGCTTCATTTAAAAAATTAAAACAAAATACAAAATATTATTATTTTTCCAAAATTCTTTTTTTAAAAGGAGTCGAAAGGGTTAAAGTTCAACCTGTCCAAAAATCAAAGGAAAATAAACAGCACATTTTTCAAAATAAGTTTTTTAAGAAAAATTTCGCTGAAAAGGTGTTAAGCTCACCTTCCTAAATAAATTCGTATTTAATCGATTTATTGAAATACGAAATTTATATTAAGTTCGTAAAATAGCTAAGTGTCTACGCTTCACGACGATGTAAAAATGATATGTATAGAGTGAAATCTCGCTTTCCTGTAGCCCATTATGTCTCAAAATGACGCGATTTGGTCACAAAACAAAAAATAAAAAAAATTCGAATTCGAATTTCGCTTCGAGGTGCCCTGGCTTTTGTGTAGATACACCTATGTACCAAATTTCGTGGCCCTGGGTCTATTAGCTTACTCGCAACACGAACGAAAGACACACACACACACACGCAGACTCTTTGTTTTATTATATGTAGAGATTATGATATGACAGGCATCTCTTTCTCATGAAATTTAAGCCCCTTTATGATACGAACTTACTCAAAAATGACATCTTGCCAAATCATTGAAAAATTCTTTAGTTCTCTCAGCTACGACACGAAAATTATTATCCAGTTTGATCTGAATGGCGTGGCAGAATTTTCCTTCGAATTTATTTGGCTTAAGGGGACTTTAATACGTGTATATCAAATTATATACAAAAGCTGCTTAAACCATGCTAAGAAATATTATATCCTCCTTTTTGATATACAGTTGCTTAATGCGGTTGAATGGAAGTTTTTTTTAATAGCTAATAATCTTATAATTATCGTCTACTTGTATTAATTAGTTTATCTTTAAAAATTACATGTACTGTGAAGGTAGTTGGCGTCACAGAAACCTGTTTTTAGAACTTGAAAAGTAATTGTAAAATTGTACACATTGTGAAACCACATAATTCTTTTGAAAAATGTACATAACGTCACGCAGTTTAATTTATTACTTTAAGTTTTAGCATTCACGTGACATCCAGGTGCTGTCAAATATGTGCGCATAATGCTGTTCAAGCTTCCATTTACGTGAGAAGTTTTAAAAGAAAAGAAAATAAACGCAAGAAGGAAAACAGCAACATTTAAATTCCAGCTAAAATAAAATTTTGCCTCAACATATAGACTTCATTTCTCATAGTTATGAAAAGAGCTGACATGCGAAGCAGAAAGTAAAAATTCAGTTGCAAACACGCAAATGAAATATATAACAGAAGCATATCGCCTTTTACTCGAAAAATATATACTATTTTATTTAAGATAGGTACAAGTTGATGAAAGAAAGCTGAAAATATATACAAGAAAAGACGTGTATATTTCCTGAAAGGGCTAAAAGGTGTCGAATTTATATTACAAATAACTCAAAGGTTTTCTGAGATAGAGTTAAAACGCATTGCGCATTGTTGCTTTGGAGAATTATTTTTTAAGAAACCTAAATCTTTTTCATTTCCAGATTAAACGAGATAGTAAAAATGCTTCAATATTTTTTATAATGTTTTTGTTAAATGGATATAATATTTTATGCAGCATTCATTATTTGCAAGAAGTAAATGCATTCAAATAAAGGAGCTTGAGCTTTTGAAATTGGGTTTTGTGAAGCTATTTAACAGTTATCTTTCTTAACTAGTTAGATTAATTTAGAAGAGGTGTGGAATTAGTTTAAACATTCATCAGAATTTACTTTCTCTACTCAATAACCTTTGAAAGAGATGAGAATTATATTTCTGGCATCAATTTAAAATAGATAATAATGGACGAGTGATAAGAACGTACTTTTAGAGTTTGTCGTTTATTAATTTCTTACATTAGCTCACGTCTGATATAATAATTGATATACCAGCACATTTTGAACTACAAAAATGCTTCACTATATTTTCGATAATCTAAATTTTACAATTTAGTTTTTGTTATTAATTCCATGTTTTATTATTCAATTATAATGCAGAGTAGTTTTGTTGCATTCAACAACATAAATTTATTTCATTTAGTTAAATTGGCAGCTATTTGCACCGATTTGCAAGTCTGAAATATATTGACAAAACTTGAATATCTACAGAAATAAAACAGTAGCGTAATTCGGTAAGAAAATTAATGGGTTCCGAAATACAACAATGATGTAATATTTTTATGAAGTAATTTATTGTTACAATCGACTGGTATTAGCAATGGTGCTATGTGATAAGGTGAACTTTTTCCTGTAATAGTTGTGAGTCTGATTCAGGTGAAAAGCTGCATAAAGTATTCGGAAAAATTCGTTCTCGATATATGCAGATGTTATAAGTCAACGCTAATGCCAAGAATGGTTTAAAATATTGCAGACTGGAAACTAGTAGTTTCAAGCTGAGTTTAGAAGTTGGAGAAAGAACATGGAAAGTGCTGATCAGGAGATGCTGACAAAGTAAAGTATTATCAATAAAAGAATAACGGAGAAGATTCACTGTGTATAATGCATTGCAATAAATCACTTGAAATGAATCTGAAAGTTTTCTAGTGCATGATTTTGGGTTCCATATGAATACTCAATTGAAACCACTACACCACGAAGGCATGCGAAGAAGGCGGTAGAAATACCTTATATACTCTAGCTTTTAAAGGGCGACTGGGGTTTTGGGGATCCAATCGCCAAACCGCGGTGGTGGAGAATCATCATCCACCACCTTTTTTTTTTTAGTTCGGACGCCAGCTGTAGAATCATAAGGATTTATTTGGAAGCAGAAGAACATGAAAAATGAGCAACGCCTTCGCCGGGAATCGAACCACGGACCTCTCGGTTACGCGTCGAGCATGCAGACCACTACACCACGAAGGCATGCGAAGAAGGCGGGAGAAATACTTTATACAGTTAGTGTTGTATATACCGCTAGTACATCCATATTTGAAGGTGTCTAAGTCATTTCTCTATTCTAAAATGTTAATAGGCTTCCTTCACGGCCTTACTTTCTTGGAAGCCAAGCAACCTTCATCATATCCTTATTATTTTTAATCTCAGACAAAGTTCTGCGACCGTTTCTGACGATTTATGTTACGATTTTTATCACAGCATCTACAAGCCATTCTTCAATAAGACCCTGCTATTACTTTTATGACACAAATTTCCTTACCGGCTGTCGACGTAACAAAGACACCACTTCAGGGTGTTGAAACCGCTCCAGTGCATATACGTTACTTTTATGTGGTAGTTCTTTCCAGAGGTCCATTGCCCTGTGTTAGATTTCATTCTTTCTCGTTCCCTGATGTGTCGTAGCACATTCAAGGATAGTGTTATCAGGATATTGTACGTAAATATAAACATATCATAAAGTATACAATAAAAACTAATGTTGGCAATATTTAAGATAGTTAACTTTGCTGTAATCCAACAGTCAAATATTTCTGCAGTAAAACATGAATTAATTAGATGTTTATTGCTTTATAACAGTTGAGCTAGTTTGATCCATATCTACCATTTTTTGAATTTGTATTTAAAATTAGTCAAAATTCAAACTTAGATTGTTGGTTTCAAAAAAAGTAAGCAGGGTATATTTCCTGCCTGAAAAGGATACACATCAGTCACCTCAAAAGTGGTGATTTCTTTAAGTGTACTAATACATAATGTTTATCAAATCTCCTTAGTAAAGTTCCTAAGTATAAGACAGGAACTAAACGTAAAGATAATAGATCAAATTAAAACTTTATTTCTACTTTTCATAGTCCTATCTAGATTTTCATATAGATGCAGCCTCTAAATGTTATTTTACATTGTAGAGCACTCTCTCTTTAGGAACTTTGTTTCTTTACTTGAACTCTCATTCATTTCAAAGTTTCCCTAATACTAGTTTGGAGAAAATGCTATATTTCCCTAACCCCTATTTCTCCAGAAGGCTCATTGTGAGATGAAATGAGGGCTTTCAACAAATGGAAGCAATTTATTCACCCACTCGAAATAAAGCCAGCCAAACTTCAAAGAATCAATAGCTAATCTAACGAAAAAACTTCACTCCAAGGAAGAAAAAAGAGAAGATGAAAAATGTGAAATCTAAAATATATACTTTTATGGCGCAAGCATATGAAACGCTTCGTGAGTATATGTTTAAGTAATATGAATATAATTTACGAAATAACTGTTGTATAATTCCCGAAGTAACTTCTGAAAAGCTCTTAAATAATAATATGAAAACAAATTAGCTCTTTATTAAATTATTCAATTGGAAAATAATAACATTTTAACTCAAGATTAAGTCACTCAGACGAATTATTAAAAAAAGAAAATGATTCCAGACTGTTTATAATATCAATTGGTTATTTAAAATTATCAAAAGCATGATTTAGTTAAATATTTTCTTTCTACTGAATATTTGAATATTCAGTAGAACACCGACTTATAAATCTCAGGAGTTAGGTAGCCCTAAAACGCTGAGGAAACGATCCATCAGTAAACATTTTTATATGCTGTTGGAAGATGTAGAATGTTTGTCACCTTGTAAATGGGATTTTCACTACAAGTAAATGTAAATGTAAATTTGATTTTTCTTTTCATAAAAGAAGTGGAGAAATTAAAAACAGACTTAATATTTATATACTTATTGGCAGTTTTCGTATTCATACTTGCAGCAAAATGTTGTATAATGAACTAATACTGTGTCAGTATTGAAATAACAAGCTGCGTAAATAATTATCAGATATTAGGAAAATCACAAAATTAGATTGTGCCTTAATGAGCAAAGATGTTTGGATGGACATTACAATAAAGATTTCATTGCGTCGTTGATGCAATAACGCGGTCATAAAAGGTAGTAAAATAAGAAAATTAATTACTTACTTAGTTGTATAGTGCCAAAACAACTGCATTTCACAAGTGAATATTATTTCTAGCTTTATTTAGTAATAATTCGCGGTCATAAAAGGTAGAAAAAGAAGAAAAATAATTACTTACTTACTCGCATAGTGCTAAAAAAACTGCACTTCACGAGTGAATTTTATTTCTTACTTCAGTTAGTAATAATTAATCTTTCTAATTTTTAGTAACAATCATTACAGCAGACATAAAGCTGGGAAACAAACGCAATATTATTACAACATTTAAGATAGTTCTTAAAATTCAGTAGAGCAAATTCGTAACACAGAAGAATTACAAGAAAAGCATCCATTCTGATAAATCACTGCGAATACCTTTTTTGTCATCACTTGATGAAAGAAATCTCCACGAAGAAATATCTTAGTTGAAAAATAACTAGTTACAGTCCAATTAATATTCCTGAGGCCTCGGTGCTTGGCAAACAAAAAAAAAGTGTTGAACTGCAGCCACTGGAAGAATAAATATAACTCATTGTCATTCTTTACAGTCTTCTTACTGTCTTCTTGCCGTAGAGGGAATAAAATGAATAACATCATAACACGGTCGCACACGACAACAGAAGAGGAAAGTCCCCAGAGAGTCACCCTCGCCTCTCTTATTCGCAGTTCAAGTGAAGCAAAAACTGGTCAGATGAGATCTTTTATACAAAATTAGTGCTGCTTCGTTAGCAATTAAACAATCGAAGTTTAAATGTGAAGTCTCTCATTATATGTATTGTTTATTAAATCTAGCAAATTTATCTAAAATTTATGAAAACACTTATGTAACTTAAAATAGATAAGTAATTCCCAGTCTAACAAAATACATATACCAATAGTTAAATCTTTATAGGTTATTAATAAAATACGTGTAATCACAATGGAGCTGATAGATTTACGCACATTTTGATTTCAAAAAACGGAATTACGATAAAAATTCTTATAATTTTAAAATGAAATTTATGTGTTCTGGACAAACAAAAAAAATGACTGATTTTCATTGTAACTGAGCTGGCCCACCAGCGGCAGTACGGTTAAGTCGCTGAACAACGGTAGTTTGGTCCGGGTTTTGAATCTCGTTGAACAGGCTCGCTGCATGGGCGTTTCGGTGATTTTCATATAGTAATGTATATAAGAGCCAGTTTTCCTTAAGAATCCCTCCCTGTAGGAGGTATCCCTGCCGTAACTAAATAAACCCCAAACCATTGTAATTGAAAATAACATAAAGATGCCTGTGTTTTATGCATGATTTCAAAACACTGGCTTAATGTAGAACAGTTAGATCTTGTTTTTTGTTACGCATTGTTGATTTTTTTAAAAATATATTCCGCAGATCTAGTAACGGTGTAGCAGAGGTTATAAACTTAGAAGAAAACTCAGTAATTAGGGAACATGCAATAGAAACATTAATATTATTTTAATATTTTTTAAGGTTATATATACACTATATGCGATGATTTAGATTTTGATGCACAAGACTAATGGCAGTTTCGAGTCCGGTAGATACACTTTTCTTTCTTAACAAAACAATGTTTTTACTGCAGACAAGTACTTTTGACGAATACATTGATAAATTAGCGCCAAAGTGTGCTTTTTAGCTAAAGAATTTTAACATCTTAAACATCTTTAAAAAATGCAGCAACCGATTACGATTTTGTAGGTGACAAAAGCAGAGGAACAAATTCAAGGTGTTTCCGATAAAAACACTGTTCAGTTTGCTTCAGCTTTATTTTCATTACATATTCAAGTTTGGGCTCCCAAAATTTAAAATTATTATCACGCCTTAGCACGATGTGAAAGCCTACATTATTAGTGTTATGTAAGTGTCATGGGAAAAATATTAAATCAAGCAGTCTAGAGAGGCTTATATGCAAGTCTCTATTTAGGGAATAGAGAGGGGAAATAATCATATTAAAATGAAGAGATAAATTATTGAAAACTATTGAAAATTAAAGTTAGAATTTTGTTTATCTGTTTCTTAGCCTGCCCTTCCAAAAAAAAAGAATCATCATCAATGAATAAGAAAGTGAAAAGAAATATTATTACATAGAAATTATAAATCAATAAATTTTGAGTGAAATACATTTTAAATAATATAGAAAGTAAATTTTGAGCATAATTTTTAAAATTAGTGCTGTATTAAAATTCTTCTTGCTATTTCAAGGCTTCAGTTCAATTTTCGAAAAGTTCTTGGTTTCCGGAGTGCAGATGATTAAGTTGGTCCTTTAAAAAAGTCTTTCACACTTGAAAAATATAAACTCAACTTCCTTCTTTCCTCAATGGACCGACAGGCCAGGGTGGCCCTTGGCATCCTTAGGAAGCGTTTTCCAGGCCAATCGATGCTAATGTTTTCAAGTGTTGTTTTTAAGACCAGAAAGTCATTTTCTAGCAATCTCACCATCTTAGCCTTCACCATCTATCATTTCTAGCAATCTCACCATCAATCTGCCTTCCTTCCATATGCCGTTTATCTTGTCATTGAGAAGTTTTCTGTTGCACGGCCTTCATCCATTCTGAAAACGTGACCTGTCCGTTTTAGTGTTTGGCGTTTAATAAAATTAATAATGTCAAATTCATTATATGAGTGACATAGCTCCAAATTTGATCTTCTAAGCTACACATATTTTTTTGCGTTCCTCCAAAAATATTTATTAAAACTTTCCTTTCAAAAATGTCCATCTTGTCCTCATTCGTGCGTACCAGGTTTAAGTTTCACATGTATATGTCAGACTTGGTCTTATAAGCCTCTTATTCAAAGTAAAACCTTTGATTGCCTTTGAATTACACTTGATTTCATATATTTTTATATTCCACTGAAGCGTCAATTGGCTAAAGTAATTCTCTTTTGCATATCTGTAGTAATTGCTATCAACTTACTTCTCTGTAATAAGATAAGATATTGGCTTCCTCTCTCCGTGAACTTAATCGCACTAAGAGTGCTCCCCTCCCGCAGAATTGAGGCCGGTGTTCAACCCCTTTCCCAGAACCTTGGAGGGATCGGCGCAACGCACCAGAGCCTCCAAAACTTCTAGGTTCATTATTTGTATATCACCATGGCCGAGACTATCTAGGTACAGATCCTATCCAGTAGCTTCGCAGAGTTCTTTACGTCGACTCCCGAGGAAGACTTCTCTGTAACAGAAAAGATTAAAAAATATGTGAAATATTAATTTTAAAATTTGTAATTTACTTTTTCAATAAGAAATATTAAAATATTCTCTGACAACAGCAACAACGCGATCAAGTGGGTAACTGAATGCTGGTAGTTCAAATCCAGGCCAATTATTGCATGGGCGTTTTTGTGCTTTTTTTCCATGCGTATTGTGGACACAAGCAAGTTTCCATTAGTAAAACCTCCAAGAAGGCGTTTTTCTCCTTCGGTAAAGAGCCCTCAAGTGCTTATCATAATCATATAAAACCAACCATTGTAATAACATTTTAAAACATTGGTTTCTTTTAATTTAAATTGCTTTTTATATTTTGTATTCTGTATTAACTGAAAGCGTCACAATTCTTCAAAAATAAGTATTTCAATATAAAAGTGAACAACATATCATCTGTAAATGACTGGTGTATTATTCCATCAGTGATTAAGGTATTAGAGCAGTTATCTGAAAAAAAGGCTTTGTCTTAACATAAGGCAAATGTCTGTTTGAAAATTATATGAAAACTTTGCATAATTGGAAAATATTCTATAGAAAGTAATATACTAAGACATACTAGTGCTTTTATTGCATCCAAGAATTAAAAGAACAATCAGTTTGAAAGCAAAAAGCAAAAATAAATCTCTGGTTTTTAATCAATACATCGTCAGAATTTGCGTGTTGGCCGTAAGTTTCCAAAAGTTATGTTGTAACCTGCAGGTTACGAATAAAAAATACTAAAAAGCAGGAGTTTTATAATATAAAAACCGTTTTGTTTCTTGTTGCAATCCTTTTTAAAATACAAAAACTTTAAAATACGTATAACAATGTTTGCAGAAAGGACCTGAAGTAATACGAAATAGTTCATTGTTTTAGGAAAACAAACATTTCCTTTCAGTTGTGGAACATAGTAAGAAAAGAAAGGGAAGAATGTTATAAAATTCTTGCATTGTTGCGAGGTTATTATAAGCAAGCATTCTTATTACTGCAGCAATTATTTTATGCCGAATACTGCTTTTGTATCAATAATTGCTGAAGACTAATGACAAAAATTTTAACAATATATTTAATTTAGTTTGAAAAATTAATTGGGAATCATTAGAAAAATCTGTATTATAAAGAATGAAAACCTTAATAAAATAAATAATGAACATGTTTCTTGATCATTTTATCCCATTATATGATAGTTCAACATCAAGTTAATTCAGTTATATGATTCACCTGAAGTAACAATTACTTATTTATAAATTGTTGTGGAATAAAAAGCAATATTTCATTGTTAGAATAAAATTAATTTAGGTAAAACTGTTATTTTTCACTTATTTTGATTTTCAGTTCCCTTAATTATTTTTTTCTTTCGCATTAGACAAAATTTTTCCTCACATAAAAATCTGAACGTTCTACCTGAACGTAGTTTTTTATCCATATACTTTTCCTTTTTTAGTACTGTATTATTGTTTACTCATGGTGTACATTTTTTTTTACTCTGGAACTAGAACTACAGTATCAAATGTAATCGCTTTTAGAACTTTTCCCTTCTTTACAAATATATATCTATATATATATATACTAAGAGAAAAACCAAAAAAAAAAAAATAATAAAAGTAAGGTAAAAATAAGGTCTTTTTTTTTCCAATTGAATTTTTCACATCATTTCTCCCATTTTATTGTCAGAGGAATTCGTTCTTATGTGTTGCGCATTTTATTTTTATTTCCATGTTTACGCATTCTCTGTTTCTTTTGATTACGCATTTTTATGAACTGTCAAACGGCTCTTGATGAAGAAAACTCGAATTATTAAAGATTTCCGTTGTACTTACGTAAGAAAACTTCACTCTCTGAATCAAAAATAGCGGAGGCATGGTTTCTTAATGCAATGTAAGAATGGATGTTGAGATAAAGATGATTGGAAACAACTGTTTTGAGAAAGTTTATTAAGAAATTTATCTCAGAATTTCTACAATTGTTACTTTAGCCAGTAATCTTATATCACCTAACTTAGCTGTTACCCTGGTTCTTCACAGTTCTGCGAAAAGATTTCTGATCGGTAAAATACTATGAGTTTGAAGCGACTTTTCTAAGACATGGATATTTTAAAGTTAGAATTTTATCTTAATCGTTCAGTGTTTCATGACATGTCCATGCAGATTTTTAGGATCGGGCCTCACACTATGATCTGTGACTTATGAACATTAAAGTTATTTTTAAACATTAAGATTATTTTCCAGTCCTATATACTTGCAACCGCGGGAGAAATAGCTGGTGACTGGTGACAGAGGGTGGGGACAAAAAGCCCCCCCGTAGCTTAATTTTTTTCACTCTACTACATTTCCGTTTAGCATGTTTAGATTCTGTATTAAACTGAAATTGCTTAGTAGAATGAGGCAATCGAAACTAATTGAAGACCAAATTAAAAATAAATTACATTTTCAGAATTCCAGATAATTAAGACTGAAACATAGATTGTCTCATCTAAATAAGTTTTCAACTGCATACAAACATATCTGATAAAACATCAAATGAAGGCTGACGTGAAATAGCTACAAAAGAAGTGGGAAAATGAATGCTGTTTAATGACAACCATATGCGTTAAGACCGGAAAGGGGATCCTGAAAACGACTTTGAAATGCCTATTTTAAAGTAACACCAGCAGAGCAGCAATGAAATCCATCTTCGCTCGGGGCATGACTTACTGCCAAGCATTATATTATTGCTGTTTATAACTAACAAGGGCAAACATAACAACAACCACTATTAACAGCGTTCTGAACATTGGTTCGTCGATATAAAATAAAAGTAGCGCAACAAGTAAAATGGGAACGAATAGCAACAACATCTTCTCTTGAATGGTGATCCCAACAGTATTTCAATGCACAATTTTCTAATACGACGCCATCCAGATGGCAAGCATCGCCAGCCATACATTTAACCACGTATGTAGAACATCATTTCATTTTCCTTGCTAATGAATATATTGTGTTTCACTAGATAAATAAGGAGGCATAGAAAAAATGCGTCCACTTAACTCTTAACCTAAAAGAATTGGCACCGTTTCAAATTCGGCACTATCAGGTCGTACCGTAGATTTCTTTGATAAACCTGATGTCTATCAAAAACTGGACTGCTTGGACTGAGAACACGCTCTTCATTAAAGTTGCACAGCTTAGAATTAAAAAAGTTATTATTTACTATGGTTCCACATATGCCAGAATTTCTCATCGTGCGAAAAACTGTAACCCTTGAGAAAAATACATATCTTTGCGTTTCCTTTATCTCATTTTATGTATTTGTATTAATATTTCATTAATATTATAGTATCATTATGTACTTTATTTTATATAGTATTATGTACTTTATAATGTGGGGGTTTATTTAATTTAATTACAATAATTTTACGTTCTACCAGCTTTCCTATCGCACGCGGTTTCAACTCAAACTTTCTTCCCCGAACGCAAACTGACTAGCGGGCGCGTATACGCATGATGTAAAAAGAAGCTGGTATTTCAAGGAAGGTTTTAGAGGGTGAAATCAGAGCATGGTTTGCATGCTTGAAGGCCGCTTTGTTAACCTTAATTCTCTAGCACTTTAAGTTCTGCGGCGTAGAGTTATTCTTGTCATTAACTTCTTTACGCAGAGTTTGGGTCAGAGCCAGCTTGCGCGAGGGTTAACCTGTGAAGCCGGTAGGCTATTCTTAACCTACTTAATTTTAAAGTTATTTATTACCTTTTCAGTTAAGTAAATTATACCGGCATTTATAAACACGAGTTTGTGCCTTCTGTTAAACCTGATTTGAGTTAATAAAGGTTTCTTTGCACGCTTCTCCTGACTGTATAGTGCTTTAAAGGACTTGATGATAATTCATCAATCTTCAATATCGAGTACATTTTATGATAGCAAGAATAACACGACATTACAATAACATTTGCGTACTTTGTGTTTATTCTATATGTATTATATGTTATTGTGTACTTTATCTTGTATATTTATTTTGAATTTTTTATATATTTTTTCCTCTACTTCACTACCATAATTCCTATGCAGGATTAAATTTGTTCTTAAGCGCTCTTTTATATTAATTTCAGATCCACACACACACACAGACACCGATATACATATATATATATATCTTAATGTTAAGTAAATATCTATAACAAGCATAATAATGTTCTACTTAAAAATATGCGTAATGAAATGAGTTGTCATAGTACATGTAGATACTTAAAATCAGTGGAACTGATACCAATGATTATGTTCAATTTGTAATGCCGATTTTGTGGAACACTGCGAAATCTATGCATGCAATTTTTGTACACTTTTGTGTATCTATTTCATTATCTTTCTTCTTATGTTTAATAAAATGTCCTTCCCCATAAAATTTCCTTCTGGTGTAATATTTAATTCTGCATGGTTCGACCTAGGACAGATGTCATTTTCGTGATATCAAAAGCATGAAAGAAGCGCGCTCTCTCTGTTTCAGTCTCAGATTTGAAATGGCAGTATTCTGAATAACTAATTTTATTATAGACAGTAATGTACGAAAGCTTCCATAATAAGCCAATTAGTAATAACACGAAGAACGCAGGAGGAAAGGAATTTTGGTTAAAAGCTTTTAAAATAAAGCTGTGGAACTGAGCATTTCAAGAAATAATTTTAATAAAACAAATTTGAAATATTCTTTTAATTAAAAAAATAGTAATGAAGCTTTTCAGAAATGCATTTGTAGTTAATACAAAGTTTCAACGAAATAAATGAAGTGAATAATAAAACTCTTGAATCTTCAAGTTTAGTTTCCAACAATGCGTTATAGAAGTATTTGAATAACAACTCAGATTTCTACATTTTCCCCAGAAACCTTTTAAATATGAGCAAATGGAAAGCAAGCAGGATTATTTAAATTTTTAATGTAGATAAACTATATGCGGATTACTAATTCTGTTTTGAATCGTAGAGACACAGTTGTCAGGACCACAACTACTTAGTGCTGATAGTCCAGAACCATTGAAATTACTTCATTCAATTTTAATGAGCATAATCTGGATAGCAATAAGCCTAACCTTTCGAATATTTGTTAAAATTTGTAAAGACCATTAAGCATCTTATTTTGGAGCAGAAAACATGAAAATTGTGACATGCCCTTCGCTGAGATTCGAACTCCGATCCTTCTGAGTGCTAACCGGATGTGCATTCCAGTTACACCACGATGGCCCGTGATAAGGAGGAAGTGAAAACTAACTCGTTAAGATTTTTGCTTTGGTTATGTAATACATCAATCAAATTCGGGTTATCACTGCTGCCAATCAAGTCAACTGTGATGTAAATCTCTTTCTTCTCCCCATATTGGCTAGAAGGAGTTTAGGTTTGATTAGGCGGGTTGCTAGTAGTGATTCTGTATTAAGATTCGGATCACTTCTTCACTCGACTGTATGCTAGGCAGGAAGAACCGTAAGTTTGGCTCGGTGGTATATACTACACTGGTGTGCAAAAATTAAGGACGAGACGGTTTTTTCAATATAACTTTGTACA
>KK118412.1:0-24129 GCA_000611955.2 Stegodyphus mimosarum
TATTTTGTTACGTTGCACAAATTCATAATAAAAATATGGCGCCAAGAGCTTGTATTTTAACATAAGCGAAAGCTTCGCCAAAGATAGCAACACATAATTCTGACGTCAGAAATCCAGAGCAATGGTCAGCGCCATCTATTGTCAAAAGGCAGCATTCGTAATTCTCAAAACTTACTCTTAAATTGCTGGCGCTGAGTGGTACGTTAGGAATTCTTATTTACACGATGAGTTAGGGGTCGAGCTATTAAGGACCCACTATTAAAAATTCCCAAAAAATTTCATCAGAGGCAAAGTGCTATCTCCAACCCGGCAATTAAAATTGCCGATTATGACTTTAACGATCTTAATAACATGCATCGTCCGCTTGCTATTCTCAACACTTGGATCATTTAATCTTGTCATATTCTACTGCCTGTACATGTTTTATGTTTATTTTCTTTTGATTTACGAATTGTAGTTACTTATATACCCTGTTAATTATTATGTACTCCTTTTGTAGCATCTCTGCTTGTGTATTGTGCTTGTCTGTTGCATGAGTTACTCGGATTGTGAGCTTGATTTTATTTGCATATTACCTTTGTCTAATTTACCCTCTTAGTTTCCCAGCTATCTAAGTCACTGGCTCGTACAGCTTCACACATTTTAGGCACATTTACACTTTACATTAGCTATTAATGCTCAAGTAAATTCTAATCACCCCACTACATTATATTGTTACATTTGTTACGTTTTATGAATTCCATTCGGTTATTTTACGTCACCGTCACTGTCACATAACATATTCTACATGGGGTAGGGCCTTCGGCCCAGGTACCCAGGTGTACGGAGACCATTCCACTGATGTAATAAACGCTTCTAGTAAGTGTGAACGAGCTAGGTTAGATAGAGCGGCGTTCCATGCGTCGCTTAGCTCCGATAGCGTCGTCGAGTGTAAAGTGTGAACAGGCATATCTTCTCTTCACTTTCACTTTCTTTGCCATAATCTAAGCGTGGGATGATTTTTTATTTCAGCAATACAATTAAATTTGTATTAAAATTTATTAACTAAGAAAATAAAATTTTTATAAAAATTTATTACTTGAAAAAAATTGTGTAAAAATTCCTTAATTCAGTAATTTTGCGCAAAACTAACAGACATGTTATTGACTCTTTACACAGGAGTATGTGTTTTAAACTTATCATAAGTATTGCATCATTATTTGAATATTGTGGGGCCGCGAAACAGTTACTGATAATATAATTTTAAGTTTGCGTTACGTTTTACATAACTATTAGAATTAATTGTTGCTTTAAAGTTATAATAAATAACTTAATTTCTTAGTTTTGAGATTAAAAAATGCTTTGTTCGAAAAAATGGTGTTATATTGTATTATATGATGAATTTGTCTGAAGAACCAGCTCGTAAATTTTTTATAAAACATTGTTATTTATTAACTCCTGGAAGTGATAATAGTTCTGTAAAGCATCGAAGATGGATTGCCAACTTTAAGAGGAAATCTGTTGCTCTTAGTTTAGTTTGGCTTCAAGGAGTTATTACAAATGTGAGTGATTAATTTAAATTATAAGTCTTAAATATGTGAGTGATTAATTTAAATTATAAGTCTTAAATTAAAAGAATGCTCGCCATTGTCAATGATGAAATATGCTTATCTAAGTATAATGTTGCAAATCTCTTTTAAGATATTACTACTGTTATGTTTTATTTAATTTCTTTTCCCTGTATTTAAATATGTTTTCACCTAAGAAAATAACAACTCTTAACTCTCGCGTTTTCTAACTCGTACATGGTTTTTGTTTACTAAAAGTAGGATTTGTAACTACTAGTGTTAACCAGGACTGAACTGCCAGTATGCAGTGGCTTTTACCGTTCGGTCGCTGGTGGGCCGGAAATTAATATTGGATATCTAATTTTATACTTAGCAAAACTTCTTTAAAAATATATTCATTAAACAACATAATATTTGAGCTTATGATGATAACTACTGAATTTTTTTTTTTTTTAAATACTGCATAAAAACTCAGTTTTTATTATAAACAAACTGTAGTTTTTCTACATCCAGAAGTAAATGGTAAGAGTACTATAATTAATATTCATTATTAATTATAGAAATATTCATATTGTCATTTAGGCTTTCGTGTAAACTCTTGTGATTTAACTTTTAGAATGTGCATCTATCCAAGTGAGAAAAATTGGAAAGTCTTTTACGTATTTTATAGTTATTTAAATTTTAAAAAGCAAAAAATGCAAATTCATGAAAACAAGTAGTTTTCACTTCACATGTAATAAATGCGAGTATATTAATATGAAGGCATAATGAAAATGCAATGGAAATGTAAATCTTATGAAAATCAAATTATAAGCACATTATTTGTAAAAAATGCTTTTAAAATTTTACATATTAACTAGTTTGAGCTTATTTTATTTGAAAATTTGGTGTTAATATGTGCAAAGCAATACTGGCAAAGTGAGCTGCGGAATTAATCTGTACATGAAAAAAAAAAAGCTTCAACGACATATGGAGAAGTATTCAAGTTTTTCTAACATTGATTGCCAAATGACTGGCAGAAACATCAGGTTTCACTTTTTTAATTTTAAATTGTAGATTATTGTCCCCTCCTCCCAAATGTCACTTATAACTATATAATATTTATTATCTAAATATTTCTTATAGGTTTCAGAAACACGTAATAAATTTACACTTGATGATGGATCTGGCACAGCTGCTGTTGTATCTGCAAGTGAAGCTCCTGGATTTGGCTCATGGATTCAGAATGGTATAATTTTTATAATAAAGAAAAATAAAAATGCAGTTATATATGTTTTGTAATTATTATTAAATCGATATTTATTAATTATAGGTCACCTATATTTAATTTGTAACCATACAATTATCTAAATATAGTTCTTTAAATATTTATATTTCTGTGCTGTAAATGTAAAATGTAATATTTTTAAACTATCCATATAAAAAAAGATATGCACTGTAATTATATTAAAAGAAATAAAAGATCTGCAAACATTTTCTATGTTTTTATATCATATGACATCATTATTTTCTTTGTTTTAATTTTTAGTTTTTATAACTTTACAATAATTTTATTATATTATTTGCTTGTATCAGACTGAATACTGGAGATTATGACTACATGTTAAAAACAATGATAGTTTTCTGAACTCTGTTGAAGCTTTCAGAATCTACTGGTTTGGGTTTATTTGTCAGCTGGAACTGAACTCGTGTGCTGTTTCACTCTCTTTCTCTCTCCTTTCATTCCTAGCATTGGTTGCATCTGCAGTTATAGTAACAGTAACTGTTGTCCTCAGTTGAGTTATTTTATCTGAGAGTGTCTGTCCCAAAATATAGTAAAAATAAATACAATGGCTCTCATTAGGTTTTGGTATTTGTATGTTTGAAATTTATTTGCGTAGATCTTATAACCAAATACTAAAACTTCTAATTTCTGTATAATATATTATTTTTTCCTCCATTTTAAGCTTGCTTATTATAAAATAAATATCATCAAAATATTCCTTGTAGTAAAATAATTTATTCAAAATGTTTTTATCGGTAGCTTAGAAAATCTTTCAGGTAATGGAAAGTTTTGTTGAGATGTTTTGGCAGGTGATGCTTTTTGCCATAATTTTTTGTTTGTTAAATGAAACAGCATCACAAGAATTGCAACCTGTGTATAAAAATTATTACTTTTTCAGCAAATTATATTAACATTTCCATATCTGCGATGAACATGGCAAGGTGCTATAGTTTAACAAGCTATATAAGAAATTTAACCATTCACCATTTTAAAGACAGTCAAAGTATTCAAAATTTCCAAAAAATCTGTGATATAAAGCTTTTGGTTATCTTTCATAGAAATGTCATGCAACTGTTCAAAAGACACCAAAATCTGGATTACATTCCAAGCTAAGATGAAGGAATCAAGAGATTTGTCCTATGAAAAATCAAACATTAGTATTTTAAAACTTGCAGTGAATTTAGAACAACAATTTGTAATAAAAGTTTACTTAGAAACTTTCAGAAGAGTTATTAGAGCACATAGTTCTAATGAGTGATCAGCAAGAGGAAAATTCTATGTGAATAAGAAAATAAGCTTAATATGCCTGGCATTAGCAAGAATCCATGGTAAGAAAAGATCTTGAAACACTTTTATATTTGCAGATGAGTCAAAATTTAATGTATTTCGGTCCAGTAGATGAGTTGCTGTGTACAGAAGTGGAATGAAGAATTGAATATGAAAAGCCTATTGTCTATTGTTGAGCATGGAAAGGAAGGCATAATGGTTTGAAGATGTTTCATTGCCTCTGGGATGGGAAATTTAGTTTTAATAGAAAATAAAGATAATCAGTATAAATATATAAATATTTTTATTTAAAACCTGAAAGTGTCTGGAAGAAAATGTAGAATGCAGAATACATTCAAGCTTTATCAGGGTAATGATCCTAAACACGCAGCTCTAAATATTCACTTCTAGTTATTATAGAACTGTTCTGAAGTTATCCAAATTCTTTCATATTCTCTGGACTTAAATTCTATCAAACATATATGGGGTAAATTGGAGAAAAAAATAAGGAACATGGCATTGCTAAACTTTACTATTATGTATTATTATAGAGGAATGAACATTCTTACATGAGAAAATTATTTAAATCCATGCAGAGCAAGTGAAAAGTGTAATTTTAGTTAAAGGATTTTCAATGAAATACTGGATGTCCCATTATTTGTTTTATTAAGTATAAACTATGTATTCCGAGTATCTAAATACGTATGCGAATTCAATTTCAAAACTGGTACTTACATTTTGTCCTAACTACCTTGGCGCAGCTTCGTAAATTTTACAGGAAAAAAAGGAACAATTACTTTTATTGTAAAAAATGGCATATTACATACATATTCAACTTTTGAACTATAAATTTATTCTAAAACACAATCATTAAACCTAGTTACAAACAGGTTTTAGATTTTGTTTTGGTGGAAATTTCATAGCAATCACTTTGAGATGGAATTTGAAGAATTGTTCCTGTAGTGATTTTGCAGCAAAATGGTGTATTCCTGCAGAAATTTCATTTCTCTTTCTTCTGTTATAGGAAAATTCTTCAAGCATAAAGTTTAAAATCAAGTTTAAGCCCAAAAATAATCATAGTTTTTCTATAAAAGCCGTTGGAACTTTGAATACAACAAAGAGAATGCATGCAAAATGTCAACTTAGGAAACTGAGTATTTGTTATGCACATGGTTCCTTGAATAATTGTTAAGCATGTGGTTACCAGAGTTTGGTGTATTCTAAAGCTCTGGTGATTTCTACTAAGGTGGTTGCAGTAATTCATAAGTACCTTCATAATGTTTTGAATAAACTGTTTTTTTATGGGAAACATTTTGAATAACTTTTTCAAAACAAGCAGTTTTTCGAAAAGCTGATTAATAATATATGTGAAAGGAAATCATTTTGCTAATATTTAACAAATGATATTTGTAAATACAGTTGAAAAGCACAAGTATCCAAAAGCAAATGTGAGCCACTGTAGTTAAACATTGGTGGACAAAATTAAGGGAGGGAACACTTTTCATCAAATATCTCAAGAAATACATGATAGAAATAAATGAAATTAGGTATGTATATAGTTTATTGTATGACAGTAATGTCTACCAAACAACAATGAAAATGTCGTTCATTAGCATGAATTATGGCTAAGAGTCCAATGTGGTCCAAACTTGAGGGTGAAAAATAGCAGTGAAGATGTGGCTAGGGTGTGTAATCGCTTCTGATAGACAGCCAGCATGCACAACGAGTAGCCATGCTGTTAACAAGAGAGTTCAGGAGTGACCATTCATCCACCAAAGCACATACATAACTCATGAATACTTACATAACTCATGAATGGTTCGGAGTGGGGTTTGGCATATTACAATAGCCCTCCGCAGAACAAAGTATGTTCTGTAGGATTAATGTCAGGAGATTTGGCTGGCCAATCTATTTGGTGAATATCCTGACTTTCCAGATAGTTATCAACCAGGTGGGATCTATGTAGTCATGCATTGTTGGCCACAAATTGAGAGCCAGCAGCACCACTGAAAAGTCACAAACAGGGCTGTAGAATCTGCAGTTAGCTTATATTTAAGGGTGCCTCTTGGATTATTCCCAAGTTATTTCATTTATCGCCAAGTTGTTGTTTCATTTAGGGTTACCTGAATAGTTGAATGCTATGGAAATCCTATTATGACATAATTGGTTGTGTGATTGTGGTGAATTTTACTGATGGGAAGAGATTTGTAAGGGTTTGTTTATGTGTTGGATATCAGTTAGAAAGTACGTTGCATACTGTGTGCTTTGCGTCATAAAATGGCTGCCGGTGGTAAACTTGGTGTTTTGTGGCATAGAACGAGAGAGTGGAAGGTGTTTCTTTTATGAAGTGGTTGAAGACAGAAGAAGAGAAACTTTGGGTGTAATTCAATGGAATTATAAGTGTCCTGTTTGTATGAAGAAAATGCGTATGGTTGAACATAAAGATTGTTCAGATGGCTTTGAATGGGTTTGTCGCAAGGAAAGTTCAAATGCTCACCGTATAAAGCATTCCATTAGAAAGGGAACATGGTTTAAGGAAAGTTTTTGGATGCTGTTAAGGAATTTTGTTTGCCACAGACTGAAGACACAGAAATTTTTAAATAAGGTAAGTGGATATTTCCTTTGTATAGTGCTTAGATGCTATAAGATGAATTTCCTTTTTTATGTGTATTTCATTGTTTGATTTAAAATGTAGTTTATTGAGACTATATATTTTTTGCTTGGCTCTAGTGTAGAATTGAGTGCTCCTTTGACTTTTTAAGTGAAAATAAATCGATGTGTACATTCAATGGAGTGTGCATAGGGTTTCATAAAGCTTGATGATTTGAAGCTCGGTTATGCTTGAGCTCGAGCTTGATTGTTTTTTCGTTCTTTCGAGCATTTGAAGTTTTGACATACTTACATTATCAAAAGACTTATAATTAAAATAATATTTTTTAGAAATTTAAAAGAAACTTTTTCTTTACTTATCCATTTATTTATGCATTTATATTAACGAAAAAATATTTTAAAAACACCAGTGCATGCAGTATTTATCTGAAAGCTTTGACCTAATTTTGGTGCAAAAATTGTTGGCCACAGAAAATGCCTCTCAAAATCAATCGGCGCCGGTTTTGTACTGTAAATAGCTACAAGTAACCACTTTAAATTTACAGTCAATTCACCATTACTTTTTGACAAATTCTTGACTTAATTTTTTAAAGTGGTCACCTTCCGGTAGTTTGCTGGTTGGAGCTTCTAATAGTACTCTAAAGTTCTTCTTTAAGAGAAGCACCAACTTTGGTAGTTGTTTCTGCTTCACTACTTGATTTTTGGTTTGATGAATCTGGTGACGGAAATAAACCCTTCATCAAAGCAGCTGCTAGTTCTATAGAAGCTTTTGATGGTGTTTTATTTAAGTTGTTTTGTGAATTCATCAAATCTATGATGTTTTTGTTGCTATTGTTTTTTGTTGTTGATGTAAAAATCAATATTTTCGAAAAGAGAACTACTTATTTCAGATTCTTGTTCAGTTAACTTCTCTCGCATAAAGTTGATAGAAATATATGCTGTTCGTAAAGTGACTTGTTTTTCACCCATAGCGTTAAGTGCCACTTCAATTGGTTTTAACGCCAAGACTATCAATTTTATTGATTCCAGGTTTAAATTTGTTAAAAGACATTCAGATTCAAGTTCAATGAGTACATCCTTTGTAACGTAATACAATTTTTCAAATATTTTAAGCATTTTCAGGATTGAATTCCATCTGGTTTTACAGAGAGAGTTGCTGCTCTATCTATAATTTTTCTCTACATTTAGACTTGAACGAATCTGAATGCACAACAGAATTTTTGAAAAAAAATTACAACTTGTCTCATAATATTTGTTTTCCTTCAACGATTCATTCTGCAATTCAGTTTCATTAATGCTCAAACCATTATCAACAACATCAAAATCATCAGTCTCTCCTGAACTTTCATCTATACTTTCTTCTGTCCCTGATTTTTCTTTATAAAAAGTTTTTGTAACAGCCAAATGCAAAGCATGCACAAGACATGTTTGATAAAAAGCACGTGATTCTTTTCCGAACTTGATCATAACACTTGCTCCAACCCCAGTAGTGGATACAATACCGTGCTTAAATGATAGACCAAAAGAGTCGAGGTGCTCTTCTACAAGTTCTTGCATTTTTTTTTGCATCGCAACTTCCAAAAATTCTTACCAGTCCAAGATTGATGCTTTTTTGGCAGGCAGTGTGCAGATTTATATTCAGGAATCCTCAGTTACCAATGCTGGTCCATTCATCCATGGTAATAGAGAATTTCTTTGATTCGGCAATATCTTTTTTAATATCATTTTTGGTTTTTTGTTTCACAGTTTCCATATGGTTATGAATAAGAGCCATTACAGATTTTTCGTTGGCTGGAAGCTTCATACCCCTTAAGGCCAATGATTGTAGAATAAATTCTGACTGAGTGATTTGACGAATTGATAAACCACCTACTGCAGCTATTTTTGCAACAATCTCTTCATTTGTTTTGATTATGAAATTATCCAGAGTTCGTGTTTTTTTTAGCTGTCGTTTCTGCCTGTGCTTTGTCAACGTCAATGTTATGAACGCTGCTTAGATGACGACGTATTTCCATTTAAAATGGAAATTCTTTTATTGCATTCATTGCAGCATGCATAATTTTGGTCTGCTTTGGCGAAATGACTCCAAACGGTTGATCTTTTGTTTTTCTGCATGGTTAGTATTCTATATCAATTAATTAATTTTTCTTAATTTTTTACTCATACTAAGAATATGCGTGTATTCATGGCTGTAACTCCAATAATATTAACCATTTTTACCAAAATATTGCTAAAATTTCAACTAAATTTGTTTTGAGATATTAGTAATCACATTCTTATTGGTTAAAAGGAAGTATAGCTTTCTATCATGTTCGATGAATTAGCTTTCTGTCAGGTCTGAAGTATTCCGAAACTTAATCCCATTCTATTTGTTTATGATTTGTTAAAACATGATCTGCTTGTATCTCTGTTTGTATTTCTGCTTGTGTCTCTGCGTATTACTCTGTAATAAATGTTTGTTTTGCGAAACGTGGCATTTTCAATGTTTAACAATTTGTAATTTTGTTTTTTTACTGATACTAAGAAAATCATTATTTAATATTACATACACATTAGTACTTAAAATTAAAAGTATATTGTTTCTATCGGTAAAGATTAAAAATCCTTCCATTTCTAAGTACTGTACTGGTACTAAAGGCGGCAACAAATTCACCTCTTTACCAAAACAAGTTTCAACACTGTTCTGGTAAAAGTAAAAACATTATTTTACTGTATATATTTATAATTCTTTTATTGTTTAATTTTACTGATCCATAATACAATTACAAAAGTTTTAGGAGCAGTCTTATGACACCAGTAAAATGTCTTCTAGGATTCTTAAGAAATATGTTGCCAAATAAATTAAAAATAAAAGGCAGAATGAAAAACATTTGTATGTACAGAACTCAAAATTGATTTCGAGTATCGAGTAGTTTGATTCGAGTATCGATTACGCGAAAATGACCAAAAATTATCAAGCTCGAGCCTAAGCTCGTTCCAAACTCTAAGTGTGTAATGTCGAGTTTGTGCAATTCTCTGATGCTTTGTTAAGTGAAAATAGGTCCTTGTGTACTTGTGTACATGGTTACTGAGTCTGTGCACTTCTTTGACTTGTTATTTTGACTTTGTTTAGTCCCGATTTTTGGTGCAAACATCATTGTGGGTTATGCGGATTGCCACATAACTATTTTGCCACCTTAATGCATTGTCTCAGGAATACTTTTTGATGGGGATGTGCAGAAATTGATAAGTAGCAATTTATCTTTAATATCATAAAAGTGCATTACTCTGTAGTATATGCCTTATCATAAGTTAATCCCTTGAAAAGTCCTTTCATCTAGACTTCTGTACAATATTTTGCAATAAGTGATGTTTTATTCATGAGTTTCATAAATAAAATAGATTTCTAACATTCTGTGGTTGGTTGATTGCAAAATTTTTAACTCTCCTTCTTGTGTAAACTGTTTTTTGCATTTCAAATAAAATCTAATTATTTTTGAGCAACTTGGAAGTGATGTATAGTTAACAAGTTTCTTTCTGTATGTATATGTGCATACTGATTTTATTCAAATAGGAATACCAATTTCTGAATATTTTTGTAAATTTCTGTCTGCACCATTTTACATTCAGAAAAGAAATGCAGAAAAATTGTTTTTAAAACTCTTTTAGTTTGGTGTTAATTTTATTCAGGAGTAAAGATTTAATTTCATTAATTGGCAGCAATAGAAATATTTTTATTTAAAAAGAGAAGTAAAATATTTATAATTTTCATATTTTTATGTTTTTAAAACTCTTTAAAAGTAGATTCTTCTTTGAGTTATAAAAATGTAATCTGAAGTTTCAGATTTCTTTCTTTCTTTTTTTTTTAATTTATAATTTTATAGCAGTTTTTTTTATTTGCATATAAATCACAAAGCTAGATTTAGAAAAGCTTAATAAATTAAGCTTTAGTTTCTTGATAGATTAGTTATTTGGCATTTTTCTAGAATAATGCTACTTAAAGGTATTGAACTTTCTGCATGTGTTTGTATAGCTACACATATTAGAAAGAAAGTACTGAATTAGAGGTAATCCATTGCAAAATCTAAGGTCTGGAATAATTATAACTGTTAATTCTGGAGTTAAGAAATTTCCAAATTTTAGATAAATTCCTTATAGAAATTATAAAGTCAAAAATATATATAAGTTTTTTGTGTCATAATGAAGCATTGAAGCATTTATGACCTTAAGGGAACAAAATTTGCAACAGAAGCTCAATGTTAATGTTTATTTTGTTTTATTAAAAGTTTCTTTTAATGTAAGTTATTTCTTTATTTATGCCCATACTTGCTTAGGTAGACGTAATATCTTGTTTAGTTAACAAAGTTCCATCATTCAAGATCTCGAATTGTTGAGATGTAAATATCATATCTTAGTGACAGTCCCTACTAAATTTAATTCTAACTATTGAATTCCCATTAAATTCCACTGTTAATTGAAATATTTTCGTTCCCAACAGCTTTTTTTTTTTCACAATTATTTGCAATATTTTCTGTATTAAAAACCATAGTACAGATTTTTTTCATCTGTTAGGTGATTGATGACTGGGATATTGCCATCACAATGGAAGATTTCAGTTATATCGCAGCAATATAGTGAGCTCCAAAATGGCGGGAGGGGTGCCTATATGTTAAAACAGAATTTCTCCTAGAGAAATTAACATTTTTGCTGATTTACTTTCTTGAATGAGTGGAAAGGGAAATAAAATGCATTAAATTCAAACTTTTATGAAAAATTTTAAGTCTTCGATTTTATATTTTATATTGCATTGATAATAAAATATTAATCTCTTTTTAGATATCTGTGTTTTCTTTATTCTGATGATATCCTTCATGCTAAAGCCTTAATATTCTTAATTAAAGTTGTAATAATCTCTACTAGTGAAAAAAATTTTATTTTTACTAATTATTATTAAATTACATAGATGTTTAATTTTTAGTACTGAAGGAAGTTCAAAATGAATTTGGAAAAACTTAAATTTAATTTGTCCCATTAATTTCTGTTACTTCACTGTGTGCATACCATATTGCTCTTTAGAAATATGCTTCAAAATCATTATCTAGAATCATAAATGGTTTCTCACAAGTGCCTTCAACTATGCTTAAAATTAGAGTTCTTTACATGAAGTAATAATATCGAATTTATGGGATGAATTATAGGCAGGAGCATGAAAAGTTGCATGTAGTTTCAAATACATTTTTAGACAAATTTAATAAATTGGTTTTGTTCCTATTTCTCAGTGTTTCCATAAGTTTCTAAAGTATGAATTATTTTACATTCACTACATTCAACAACATTATGCAATAATAATGCACACATTAAAAACTGATCAACTACAGTTACAGATCTCTGCAATATCATTATTAATCATATAATTTAAAAGGTTAAAAATTCCAGATCAAAAACATTTATCTGCATATTTTTGGCCTGGAATTTTCAACTGCTTTATACCATGGCTGTTTTTAAATATGGTCAACTAACATGTTGAATATGTGTCTCAGTTTTTAAGTCGGGATATTTTAGCTTGATCCATTAGCACTGGGCCCAATTAATTGTAATTTCAAATTTGTTTTCTATTTATTCCATATTTTGTACAAATTTGAAGAATTTTTATTTAACAGACTTAATGGTCTGAAAACAAAACATGGCAACGCTGTTCAAAAACAAAGCATGTTTATCTCCAGCCTGCCAGATTGTTGCCATTCAGCAAAATGTAAGATATTTATCTTTAAATATTAATCCACAGATTTGGGTATTTGAAAACAATGTGTTGTCCCTGTCCCAAATAGAATATTTATTATGTCCAAACACCAGCATTTGACATTCAGTAAAGGGCAAGGTATTTAACCTTCAAATTTTATTTTTTTCCTAATAAGTAACAAGCCAAGTGATTGAAAGGCAATCAACATAGTTCTTAAAAGTATGTTTTCTACTTTTTAATCTGATTTAAATAAAAATGCATTCAAATCATGAGATGGCTACTTAGAAATATGAAATATTTTTATAAAAGGACACAAGCTGGGCTCGTTTAATATCATCATATACTTTCTTCCTTTTATGGTAACTATTTTAGACAGCTGTTCATTTGAACGACTGGTTTTCAAAAAAAATAATATGCTTAAATGATACACTTAGACACAGATGTTGCTTAAAACTACATATAATTAATATGGTTCCCTAGTTATATACTTAATAACAATGAAAGTCAAATTAATTATAAGAAAAGAGAAAATATACACAGTCCAGTCACATTAATGTGACCACCACGTACTTTCCATGTCAGAGTTAAATAACCAATCACAGAAGGCAGGTGGCAGCACAGTGCAGTTGAGCGTATATAAAGGGTGTGTGAGGGCTTCAGAAAACATTTCGATCGTTGGCGTAATGCAGAAACGAAGCGATTTATCCAACTTCCAAAAGGGCATGATCATTGGCTTTCGGGCCAAGGGTGGAAGCATTTCCGAAACGGCTGAGTTTGTGAACTGTTCGCGTGCCGCCGTGGTAAAAGTGTACCGTGCATGGCAAAATGGGACTGTCCAAAATCAGCGACGTGGCAAATGTGGTGCACCACGGGCCATAGATGACAGAGGCGAACGACGGTTGCGGAGATGCGTTCGGGCAGATAGACGGGCTACCGTTGAGCAACTGACCACCAAAATGAACCAAGGGGCTACCAAAAGTGTCTCCCAAAGTACTATTCAGCGAACATTGCTGCGTCTGGGCCTCCGAAGCAGACGCCTGGTTCGTGCACCTATGCTGACTGCTGTTCATCGACGGCGAAGGCTAGAATTTGCACGCCAGTACAGCAGCTGGACGTCCACTGAGTGGCGACAGGTTGCGTTTTCGGATGAATCGCGTTTTATGCTCCATCGGACAGATGGACGTTGGCGTATAAGGCGTGAAACCTCTGAAAGGAACCACCCTGCAACCATTGCCGGAACGGTCCAAGCTGGAGGCGGGAGCATTATGGTCTGGGGAATGTTTTCCTGGCATTCTCTAGGTTCACTGATCATTGTGGAAGGCACAATGGATCAATACAAGTACGCATCTGTCCTTGCGGACCATGTTCACCCCTACATGCGCATTGTTTTTCCTCAGGATGATGGCATCTTCCAGCAGGACAATGCGAGGTGCCATACAGCTGCCAGTGTACGTGCGTGGTTCGAAGAGCACCAGGATGAGTTTACCGTCCTCCCCTGGCCAGCAAACTCACCTGACTTAAACCCAATCGAGCATCTGTGGGACCATCTCGATCGAGTTGTTCGCGCCATGGATCCTCAACCGCGTAATCTAGCGCAGCTGGCCACGGCATTAGAGTCGGCATGGCTCAACATCCCAGAGAACACCTTCAGGGACCTATGTGACTCTCTTCCTGCACGTCTCGCAGCAGTCCGCTCTGCGAAAGGTGGTTATTCTGGCTTTTGACAGATGGTCACATTAATGTGACTGGACTGTGTATGAAAGAGGAAAAAAGTATTGAATCCAAAAAAAAATTGAAAATTTGGGTAAAGAAGAGGAGAAAGATATTTATGGAAAAAGTTATCTTGAGGCTGACATAAATTGGGAGCTAAAAATACATTGAGATAGCAGTTTGGAGCTCATAGCATGCATTCTAATGAAATCATGCAGTTAGAAATGATTAAAAAATATAATTTTACCCCCTCTCAGGGGGAAAAACATCGATACAATTATGTGTATTTTAAATACGAGGTGACCCCGACAATTTCTTCTAAATAAAAAGATTCCTAACCTTCAAATAAATTTATCCACTTCAAAATAGTTGCCAGAGACATCAATACAATTTTTTTCAGTGTTTCTGCAGGTTATCAAAACACTGTGTATATGCATTATAACTAACTGTTCACAAAATATGCATGACATTTGATTTAATATCTGAGCCATTTTCAAATTTCTTTGCTTTCATGCCCATCTTAAGCTTCAGAAAAAGGAAGAAATCATTTAGCAGTAAGTCGAGGATATGGTGGGTGATTTATCACTGCAATGGAATGTTTATCATGATACTGTTGTACAGGCAGTACTGGATATGGAGTCTAGCATTATCATGCAAAAGAAGCTATTGCCCAGAATTAAAATGTTCCTTCCAACTTGCCTTATCTTTTTTCTTAATTAAAAAAGAACCTCCTTTTAAGAATAGCAAGTGAAATGCAGTGAGCATCATCTTAGTCTTTGATTTCGACATGCATGCTCTTTTCTTTTTTTCTAAATATGAGAGAAGATGGTCTTTTCCATTGTGCACTTCGTCCTTTTGTGTTTCTAGGTCATATTGTAGAGACCAGGTCTCATCTTCTGTTATAATACATTTTAAGACGTCTGATTTTGCAGTAGTGAGCAAATCTTCACAGCAAGTTTTTCTGTTTTCTTTTTGCCATTCTGTCAAAATCCGAAGCACAAATCATTAACGAACTTGCCTATTTTCAATTAAAATTAACCTCCAACTTTTGTTACTTATCCCAAGCATGTCTAAAATTTGCTGAGTTGTTACATGTTTATCAGCTTTTATTAAAGAATGAATTTTTCTCATTCTTTGAAGGTGAAGGGTGGCTTTGGTTCATCTTCAGTCCTTCTGTGGCCACATTTAAAATGGTTGTACTGCTCAAACACTCTTATGTTCTTGATAATCATGTATCATCATGTACTGTTCAAATCATCTATAACATTTTGGAAGCAGGTTTACCTAATTAGTAACAAAATTTAATGTTATAACTTTGTTCCACCTCAAAGCAAATTTTTTTATACAATATCTTCTCAGTAAAAAAAAAATGATGTTAATGTTTTTATATGCAAATGACAAAATAACCAGTTTAAACTAGTTTTAAGAGTTGAGAACATACGTTTATTTTTTCACTTTTTTAGTGTATCATTTGATCTTTTAGTTTGCCCAGTTATTTTATTCCTACACCTTGTATGTGTATGCATATATTGTTCTCTCTCTCTCTCTCCCTCTTTTTTTTTTTTTTTTTTTGAGTTTGTTATTTTATACAGTCTGTTGATTGAAATGCCTAAAAATAATTTTTGATGTTTAATGATAAATATATGAATACATAATATAAATTACTCCACATAAATATTGTAATGTTTTCAGTGAAGGTGTCTACTTAAATTAAAACAAAATTTTAATTCTTGTACTGTCAAGGGCGGGAACACTGTGTAAATATGCTTAAAAACATCATGCAACCAATAATCAGAACCGTTTTAATTTAATATGATTTTACTCTTGAATATATTATTTTGTTCTTTTCTTACAGGATCATATGCTATGATTATAGGAGAAGTAATATCAACTAAATTTTCTGTTGAAATCAGAGCTATGAAACTGACAGAATTATTTGAAAAAGATGCAGAAACTCTGTGGATTCTAGAAGTACTAGATTTCTACAAATTCATAGAAAACAGTTGATAATATTTTGTCTCTTTGATCTTTACCAATATAATTTTATATTTTATTATTATATACAGAAATCTATGTAGAATGTTACTAACTTATTTTAAATGTTATCCTTTATTGCTTAATCTGCCAAGAAATATTATTTCTGTATCAGCAAAATATTGTGATAAAGGGGAATTTAAGGAATTAGTGAAAATAGCAAATGTATCTAAACCCATATTTAAAACAAAGAGTCCACACTTAGTACCAGTTGGATACTTGCCTAAGATACCTAATCAGAGTCTGATTCGTCATCTGCAATGGATAATGAAAAAAGATCTTTTGAAGCAAGATATGTTTTTGATTGGTTTACCAGGACCACTTCGGGGTCGCATTATCCTTCAGTATTTAGAAATGATGCATCAGGAAGTAGAATATGTTGTATTGTCTCGAGACACTACAGAAAATGATTTGAAACAAAGAAGAGAGATTGTGGAAGGTACAGCTCATTATATAGATCAAAGTGCAGTACGTGCAGCTATTGAAGGACGGTTTCTTATTCTTGATGGGATTGAGAAGGTTGAGAGAAATGTTTTGCCTGTATTAAACAATTTGCTTGAAAATCGTGAAATGCAGCTTGAAGATGGACGCTTTCTTATTGCACCAGAAAGGTACGATAAGCTTTTATCTAAACATTCAAAAAAAGTTTTAGATGATTGGAAATTAGTTCGTGTATCGGAAGATTTCAGAGTAGTTGCTTTAGGGCTACCTGTACCTCCATTTAAAGGGAATCCACTTGATCCACCATTTCGATCAAGGTTCCAAGCTCGATTTGTTCAATTAAATTTTGAAGATCAAATCAGTGAGTTTTCTGATCAGCATTACAAAATTTCAAAAGATGCGTTAAAAAATTTTCTATCAGCATGCTACACATTCGTCTCTAACGAATCAGCAGCTTTAGGTCTTCCAAAATTTCCCATTGAAAATTTATATACAGCATTAGAACTGTTGAATAAGTTTCCTAACCTTCCAATGGAATGTGTTATAAAATGGATGTATCCATATTCAGTTTTATCTGAAGAAGCGCAGAAGGCTGTACTGCACACATTAAAGACATTTGCAGTTAATCCGCAAAAGTCTAGGACTAATGTTAAAGTTATTGAAAATGCATCTGGAAATAATAAGTTTTCTTGCCCTGTAGAATTTCATATTGATGGAAAAAAAACTGTACTTCATATACTTGGCCATAAACAATGTAATAGAGTTACTTCACATCCGAATTTCATCCCAAATCCATATCATGATAGTATTTTAGCCGATATGTTTCAAACACATGCAGTTCAAGATTTTTGTATTATTGGCAATAAAGGTAGTGGAAAGTCCATTTTAGTGAAGCAATTTGCTTCACTTCTTAATTATCCTGTGGAGATGGTTATGCTTTATAAAGATATGACAGCTAGGGATTTACTGCAACAAAGGATTACAGATGATAAAGGAAATACATTATGGAGGCCATCTCAGTTTGTTAAAGCTGCAAAAGAGGGAAAACTTCTTGTGCTAGATGGCTTGCATAGACTTCATTCTAGTACTTTGTCGGTGCTACAAAGGCTGATACATGACCGTGAAACGCAGTTGTATGATGGAACAAGGTTATTACGGCATGATCGTTACAATTTGATTAAAGAAAAATTTCGTCTTTCAGATAAAGATATGGAAGATAGAAAACTTATACCAGTACATCCATCATTTCGCATTATAGCATTAGCTGAATCTCCTAAACTGAGTTCCAAAGATATCTGGATGACTCCTGAATTGATGTCTATGTTTTTGTTTCATGTTGTACGTCCTTTATCTTTACAAGAGGAAAAAATGGTTATTCAGAATTTAGTAGGGAAAACACATGAGAAAATTGATTTAGTTTTGAATTTTGCCCATGCATTGAGAAGCTCTAAAGATGAGGCTCTGCAGAGTGTTAGCGGATCTTTTTCTACTCGGCAACTTATTCGAATTGCTCGAAGATTGTCTTCTTTCCCAAATGAAAGTGTCTATTCATTGTTAACACAAGCTTGTTTATTGAAATTTTTACCTGAGCTTACTAAACAAGCTGTTGAAAATGTTCTTGAAGGCTGTGGTATTGATGATCTTCAGACATCAATTTTAAGAGATATTGATGTGAATGAAGGCAAACTTTGTATAGGAAGTACAAGTGCCTTTGTTTCTACGCCTGGCTCTAGTAAAGTCAAAGTTCCAGAAATTATTTTCTATAATAGCCAAGAGCATTTAGAAGTAATGGAAGCCATGTTACAAGATTTTCTTTTGGGAGAGCATTTGCTTTTGGTAGGAAATCAGGGTGTGGGAAAGAATAAAATAGCTGACCGTTTCTTGCAGCTGTTAAATCGGCCTAGGGAATATATTCAGTTACACAGGGATACAACTGTCCAGTCTTTGACTCAACAGCCAACTGTGGTTGATGGTAAAATTGTTTATGAAGATTCTCCACTTTTAAGAGCAGTTCAGCTTGGACATATATTGGTAGTGGATGAAGCTGACAAAGCACCAACTCATGTTACAAGTATTTTGAAAGCTCTAGTTGAATCAGGTGAAATGATGCTTTCAGATGGCAGACGTATTGTACACCACACTGATGCAAATTCACAAGCAAATTCTGATACTGTAATTATGCATCCTGATTTTAGAATGATAGTTTTGGCAAACAGACCAGGCTTTCCATTTTTGGGTAATGATTTCTTTGCTACTTTGGGTGATATATTTAGCTGTCATGCTGTGGATAACCCTACACTTGAATCAGAAATATCAATGTTGCATCAGTATGGCCCTCAGGTACCAGAATACATACTTCGAAAGTTAACAAAATTTTTTGGAGAACTCCGATATATGTCAGATTCTGGATTAATTTCATATCCTTATTCTACACGTGAAGTTGTAAATGTTGTTAAGCATCTTAATAAATATCCTGAGGATGGAATATCGCATGTTTTAAAAAATGTTTTTGATTTTGATAATTTTAGTTTAGAATTAAAAGAAACATTGGAAGGATTATTTGAAAAACATGGAATACCTAGTGAAAATCAAACAATCAAAATAAAGATAGCAGATAAATTTAATCTTCCAAAACCTCATTATAAAGCAGAGTGGCAGGTGGAAAATATTTCTGATTGCTGGACAATAAAATCACATAAACTGTATTGCGAAAATATTTGTAAGTTACCTGTCTTGGTACAAAATCTTGATTTTTCGGATGCAAGAGCTACATTGTTTTCTGAACAACAAAGTTATTACCAGCTACCTTTAAACGACAATAATATTCCCATGGATATGACAGCATCACCAAATTTAAATGATGGAATTATTTATGTGGCAACAGCAAATCCAGTATCCTTGTTCAAAATTGATACTGTCAAAACATTATTAAGCTGTGTAAATTTGTCTGGATATTTTCCAACTGTGAGAAGTGGATTTAAGCCAAAAATAAATATTTCCGCTTTAAGCTCACCTTATGATGGATTTGTTTTTTTCCATGAGACTATGACAGAACAAACATTTTTAGTTAATCCATCAAATGGAATCATGAATAAATTAAATTTTTTTAATGTTGTTGAAGAAGCAGTTTCTAAAATTACTCGTGCTGTATATTCTAAATCGGTACAGAGCAATTTTGAGTTACATCTGGGTTTTCCATCTGGTAAGAAAATATTACTTTGTGGTAAAAATGGTTCAAAACTTATACTTTTAGATTTTCATACTAATCAATCTCTTCATGTAGAACCGCAAGAAAATATTAAGCAAATCATAGTATTAGATGAAACTAGTTTAATTTTAAGAGGTGAAGCAAGTAATTTCATTGTAGATATTTCAAATTCATCGAAATGGTATGTGAGAGAAATTAAGAAATGCGATGATTTATTTGGGCATTCAAATTTGAATGTAAAATTAATAAAAAATCATAATTTAATGTCAAACTTGAATGAAATTAACAATAACGTTAATAAAGCATTAATGTCTAATTCAGAGGATTATGCATCAGTTATTTCTGGTTCTTTCTTCAATGGAAATATTTTACGTGTGATGGGCTACCCAAGAAATAGCAGAATTTCTCTTGAAAATATGAAAAGCTGTATATTACCTGTAACTTCACAAATAGTTCGATTTTTTCCATCAAATACTCTCCCTAAAAGAGTTCATTTTGGTAATAACAATAGTGGATATTTAGAAGTGGTAGATGTCAAAGATTCAACTTATTATTACTTACCCATCAGTTTCCCACCAAGAATGTCTGCTTTTGCTAGTTGGTTAGCTGATACGTCTGAGGCATATTTAATAATGTGTGTGTCATCAGCCGAAGAGCTGTTTACAGCAGATGCAAAAGGATGTATTAGGAAGTGGGAAATTAATCAACTTTCATTAAGTAATTCCTTTCAGGAATGGAAAAAACTTGTAGGTTTGGATAGTAAAAAGCAGCTTTCTATAGAATATGTGAATCCAAATGCAGTAAATGAGCCTAAGCATGGCAAAGTAGATTTAACTGGGGTACCTCATGTTGGAGGAAACACCTGGGCTGGTGGTACTGGTGGAAGAGATACTGCAGGTCTTGGCGGGAAAGGTGGCCCATATCGATTAGATGCAGGTCATAATGTGTTTCAAGTATCAGATGCTGAGAAAGAAGCAGTTCCTTTGGAAGTCAAAAATGCTGCCAGGAAAATGGCAATGAAGGCATATAAAGACAAGCTTAAAGAAATAGAAATGAGTGAATATGATGCTGAGCTATATGAAAACTTTCTTTCTAATGTTAAGAAACAAATTAACATTTTGCGTGTTATTCTTGAGGGACTACAAGCAAAAAGCAAAGAGCGGCTGTGGATGAAACACCAAACATCTGGAGAATTTGATGATACAAAACTAATTGAAAGTATAACAGGTGAGAAAAATATTTATAGAAAAAGAGGGGATCAAGAGCCAGAAGTTGGAAGTCCTCAAGAGAAACCAAAACTTTTAAGGCTTGTTGTTGATGTTAGTGGAAGTATGTATCGCTTCAATGGACATGACAACAGACTTCAGAGAGAATTAGAAAGTGTAGTTTTAGTGATGGAAGCTTTTGATGGGTATCAGGAAAAATTTCAATATGAAATTATAGGTCATTCCGGTGAACATCACTGCATAGAATTTGCACAGTTTGGTAGCCCTCCAAAGAACAATAAGGAACGATTAAATATTCTTAAGAAAATGTATGCTCATTCTCAATTCTGCATGAGTGGAGATAATACATTGGAAGCAACTTCACATGCCATAAAGACTATTACAAAAAATGAGGCTGATGAATATTTTGTCATTGTCTTAAGTGATGCCAATTTTGATAGGTATGGCATTTCACCCAAGTCATTTGGAAATCTTCTGATTTCAGATGCTAAAGTTAATGCTTTCGTGATATTTATTGGTTCACTGGGTAATCAGGCATCTGTATTATCTAAAAATTTACCAGCTGGTCGAGGATTTTTATGTTTTGACTCTTCAAACCTCACTGAGATATTACAAAAGATATTTACTTCTGCCTTATTGAGAGATTAAAAAAAGAATTTAAATGCATTAATTTTATAAATAAATATTGTGTCTTTAAATATAAATAATTTAGTATATTTATTATTTAATTTAGTATATTATTTATGATTTAGTGCATAGTAAGTGTGTAATGTGTTTTCACATTAATTTGATGAAATCAGCATCAAATACCCAATTACAAAATAAAATTTATATACATTTTCATTGTCTGCTTTTACTTTGGTATTAGCTGTGTCATCAGATTCATAGCAAAAAAAGATTAGTTTTCAGCATTCATTTTATTTTGTGAAATTTTTTCTTATTTAGCTTTTAAGCTCAAGTAATTTATTTTCTCTTGACACTACATTTTCCTGAAAATGTAGCAAAAATTAACAGGGCTTTGACATTATTAAACTATATTGATGAAATTTTCATGTTTGCCACATATGGAGACAACATTGCTGCTATCTCTTAACTGTTTGTCCAATTTCTCAGTGCTGCCATACATTGGTATTTTGTTGGGACATTTCAAACTGTATTTATGACAAAATGCACATTGCACTAGTGTCATGGATTTCAAGTGTCTATTCACCATTTATTTTTAATAAAGTTAATAAAGAATTATGCATCTTAATATATTTTACATTGCAGTATTTTCTTTGATGATTGAACAGAAAAGATTTCGAATTATAATTGAAAGATTTTTTTTTAATGTTTAAGGAACAGTACATGCTTTTATTAGATATATGGCAGTAATAATTAAAAAAAGAAAAGAAAATAATTATGATCTTGATGCTAATTCTCGTCTAATAATTATTACTACAGTAGAATACTATTTACTCAGCACCAATGGGCTCATGCAAATTCCAGATAAGAGATTTTCTCATATAATTGAATGTATATTTCTAGAACTTTTTGAATTGAATTTTATTTCCCGTACATATTTTGTGATTCTCTCTGTAGAAATTGCAGCATTGAAAGTCCATCAATGTGTTTTTTATTCATCAGCCACAATTAAATAATATCAAATATTGTGCAAAATATTTAAAATTAAAACATAACATGATTTTATTATATTTCAGAAAAACAACATTTTAACATCTGAAGATTTTAAAATTATCATATATATTTTCACATGTAAGTTGTGAATTTCTTGGTATGATGGCATAAAACTTCAAATGTAGCTGGAAGTATTTAAAGGCTTGGATCCATTGTCTCAAACTCAGTCACTGGGCAAGAGTTTTTGCATTGTAGATAAATGATGCAAAAAAATGGTGCAATACGGATTCTTGAAGAGGGGATGTATTTAATTAAAATTAAGAATTTAAAGGTCTATATGCAAATTTATCTTTCCTATTTTATATTTTACACACACACACATATAGACAAAAAGTAAGAAATTTAGAACCAATTTTACATAAAGACCCAAAAGAAGTGAAATTCAATACCAATAAATTTCAAAATATCCTATAAATATGCAAAATAAGAATTTCATATTGTAAAAATTGTAAAAACCTGAAAAATTGTACTAAAACCAAAACTAGCTGATGAACTATTCTAAATTATTTAATAGTAACAGTATCTGAAAATTTTGAAATCTCTCCGACGTAGGTTAAAAATTCAAAGCAAAAAATTAAATTACACATTTTTTACTGAATTTAAAATTAAAATAAAATAGAAGTACAAAAATTTAAAAAAATATGATACCCCTAGAGCATGAACTTGAAACTTACTCATAGGATGAAGAAACAATCCGATAGTGAAAAATGTTAAACACGTCCAAATGAAAACAATTCCAAATTTTTTTACATTTAGTCTATACTGATCAATTTTCAGCAGCATATTGAGTAGTTATGTTTTTAAATAAATTTTGTTACTGTAATACAAGTAAGCAGTTGTTAGCATTTTTACTTCTATAATAGTTTAACAAAAGCTTAGGGTTTAGAACTAAACAACACTAAAGGGTTAAAGTTCTCCTCTACAAACTTTACTGTAATTTAGTTTAGCATCCTAATTACTTTTACTGTTTGCTTGTATCAAAAGTATTGAAACTAAGCAATGTCAGAGTTCCAACTAATTTAACCTGTAGACATAATGAAACTCCAATCAATCCTCTCGCTACCAAACAACAATCCGTCTGAAAAACTTTCAATTGTGTTTACTCTATTTACATGTAAAACTTGAAATCATATTTACATTGAACAAGCTAAAAATAATTTTAACATAAGAATCAACAATGATTGATCACAGATTAAGAAGTATGCGATCAACAAAAATAGTATTCATGCAACTGTAAAGGAACTAGAACATTTTAAATTAAGCAACTTATAAATAATATTGCTATCAAGATTTTAGATATTCTGTCCAACTTAAAAACCGACTTTTTCAGGAATCTCACTCTGTTTCGCATTTCAAAACGCTTTATCCATATGCATTAAACTCTTTTATCAAAAGTAAATAACTTTTATGCTACAGTTTACGAACAT
>KK118412.1:24166-55810 GCA_000611955.2 Stegodyphus mimosarum
TTTAAGTATTCTATACTATTTTACTAAAGTCCAAATTCCAGGATTTATTTGAACAGCCAAATTTCAAGAAAAATATTCTTAACTACCTTCATTCACTCAATGAGAATTTGGCTGTTTTCCCGTACTCAGATTGGCCGATATTATTTGGCGACATTTTAAAGTTCTTTTCCCCCTCCCGTTGCTTATTTTCCTTTTCCCTTTTTTCCGTGCACCTTCAAAATAGTACTAGCAATAGAAGAATTTTGATAATATTTCCACAAATCCACTTGAATCAGTATGTAATTTAGTTTTTAACAGAGCCTAAGCTGAATAAAACTACTGTTGAATTATTGACAACAACTTGCAAATTATTGATAAAGTTAAAAATCTAAAAGTTTAGAATATTAATTGCTTTGAAAATCTCTACACGCCTTTCACACGCAAAGAAATCTATGAAAGTCTTCTGGAGCTACCAATTCTTTTTTCCTGAAACGCTTACTATTCTGGAATTGCAATCATGGAAAGAATTTCTCTATTTCTCGCTTTTCACGAACTACATGAAATATTTCCAGTTTCTTTACCTATAAACAAATGGGATTCCGATGGAAAGTTCTTATTCAGCTCATCATGTAACCTATATTTGTTTTCTAAAGAATTTAAATTAAAAATAAATAAATAAAAATAACTTTCTCATAATGATTTTAATAATTTCGAACATACTTTCAGCTATATTGATAACATTATAATAGTCAACGATAATTAATAATCGTATTGAAAATAGCGAAATGTACTCCAAATGTCTAAAACTTAATGAAACCAATGAAAATCGACTAGTAATAGACTCTCTAGATCCTAGCATTCATAATTTTAAAGAAATAAGACTTTTTGGTAAAAGAAGAGGATTTAAATTTTCGACGATGAAACTTATAAATTGGTACTCCAGCATTTCTAAAATATGTATAACAAATACTAATTAATGGCGCAGCGATGCGGATTAATAACAACAAGCAATGGACTGTATTAAAATGCGAATTTATTTCCAAGCCAAAAAAAAAAAATTGTGTTGCGAATCCAGTTAAAAATAAAAAGAACATATACTCTCGACTCCATAGCACGAGTAGTCATGTGATTCACTTAATAAATCTGCTTTCGTAATAGCAAATCATCTAGTAACTTGAATTTAATAGTAACATACCGCGCCCGTTGAAGTACTCTAATAGCTTCACAGGAAAATACAACATAACCTGAAAAATTGTAAGAAAATATTAGTAACAAAGTATAAACGAAAAGTTGTAAATAATGTAAAAAAGGCTAATGTTCTAATGAGTTCAAAGTTCATAGTGTTTGACAAGTAAAGGACAGAGTATAACAATAGGTTTTTTAATTTCTCCAATGGTAGTTCAAATATCCACAACTCGAAATTTGTCATTCGATCCGGGATACACACGAATTATTCAACCCAATTTCCACTGAAGAGATAGTATGTTTTCTTCTTTAATCAGAATTAAGTCGTTGACAGACATAATTTTCGTGAGATTTCTTCCACTTATTTCGGTGTTGTAACTCAGACAAATATTCTCGACTCCATTTTTTCCAAAAATTTTGGAAAATTAGTAGTCTCAATTTCCATCGATCAACAATATTTTTCGGTTCTTCTAAGTTTTCTTCGGGCAATGATGGGAGACATGTACCAATGAGGAAATGTCCAGGTGTAAGAACATTAATGTCATTTGGATCATCATATTGTGGAAACTAAGGCCTCGAATTCATATAGGTCTCAACATGTGTGATCATGGTTGTGAATTCGGGGTAAGTCAAGATTGATCTTCGAAGATGATACTTCATAGATTTTATAGCAGATTCTCAAAGTCCTCCAAAATGTGGTGCGGCTGGAGGGATGAAATTCCATTTAACATTTTCTGAAGTCAGGAAAGAATGGAGATGTTCATTTTTCGGACATAACAAGAAAGTCTTACAAATTTCCTTGCTAGCGCCCTTGAAGTTCGTCCCAAGTCACTAAATATTTCCTTTGGTTTTCCTCTCCTGGATATAAACCGTTTTAATGCTTCCACACAAGCCTTAGAAGAAAGATCTTCGACGACTTCAAGATGAACTGCTCGTGTGGTTAAACAAACAAAAATGCAAACATAACACTTGAAAGCCCTTTGTCCACGTCCTACTCTGTGTTTTATGATGAATGGGCCGGAAAAATCCATCCCGACTCGAAAAAAGCTCGCGAAGCTATACCTCTAGACGATGGTAGGTCGGCCATTATTTGTTTTGCAACTTAGGCACGATTTCTACAGCAAACCACACAATTCTTAATAATTTTTCTTATTTCAGTTCTAGCAGCGACAATCCAAAACCTTTGTCTTATTATAAAAAGGAAAAGTGCAGGAGATGCATGCAAATGCATTTCGTGATAATATCTAATGATGAGCTTAGAAATTAAATGTTTTTGAGGAATGAGCATAGGATGTCTTTAACTTTCCAAAATATTTGAATTCCTTAATCGTGTTCCAACACGAATAATTTCTCCTTCATCAAGGAATGGACTTAAAGTATTCGGGTGTCCGATTTCATAGATGTTCTATGCTTTAAGTGTGATACTTCGTCGGGAAATTCAGAATATTGTAAAATTCTTATTATCATACAACTGGCATTATTAAGTTCTTCACTGACAAGAAATTCTGTTTTCTTAGAAACGCGCTTCAAACAATTGTTGATAAATCGTAAACGATAAGAAACGATACGGCATAACTTTATCCAAGATGAAAATTTGCAAAGAAAAGAGTCATCATCAATTTTAACTAAATTAGAAATAATGCATTTCCTTTCTTCCTTGACTACTTCTTGACTGCCCAGTTCCATTTGTCCGTCCAATACAGATTCCGGATTAAAATTCCGTAACCAGAACCATTGATCACATTCAATCAATTCATTAGGTTGTAATCCTCTAATACTATAATCAGCAGGATTATTTTTTCCTTGAACGTGATTCCATTTCACCTCAGGAATGGCAGTGTGAATTTTCGACACTCGATTGGCTATGAAAGGAAGCCATCTCCGTGATTCAGATGCAGTCCAAAATAAAGTGATAGTAGAATCTGACCACGCAAAACAATTACTATGAGAATATACAAGCATTTCAATATTATCTTGAGTAGATTTGCTAGCAATAGTGCAGAACATAGTTCTAGTCGTGGTAAAGATTGCGCTTTAAGTGGTGCATATCTTGTTTTTGCACATACCAATGATACCTTACTTTCTTCCTCAGAAAACGATTTAGCATAAATAACTGCACAATACGCCTTCTCAGATGAATCACAAAAGGCATGCCACTCTATCTTGCAATGATTATGAAATAAAGTCATTCTAGTAATTTTTTAATTACTAAGCGAATTTAATTCTCCCTGAAAACGAGTCCAAATGGTCGATCGTTATGGATTAAGAGTATCCCAATCTAACTTATCAGTCCACAAGTCTTGAAGAAATATTTTTGCAAAAATAATAACTGGGGCTAACCAGCATAAGGGGTCAAAGAGTCTGGCAACTTCTGACAGCACATTCCTTTTAGTGACAACTGAAATTACAGAAGGTAGAATGTTAAAATTAAATGTGTCACTTTGGGGATGCCAATTTATTCCTAACACCTTTCTTGATTCTTCTTTGAAAATGTCTAACTGAAGTGCATTTTCTCTAAGTTTTTGTGGTATTCCTTCTAATATATGAGGAATGTTAGGTGAACATTTCCGAAGTATGAAGCCTCCTCTATGCATAAGATTATCTATGTCATGTATTAAATTTTTGGCAGCAGTTCTTGATGCAGCCCTTGTTAAAAGATCATCCACATAAAGATCAGATTTGATAACTTCCGAAGCCCTTGGAAATCCATTTGTTCATCTAAAGCTAACTGGAGACGAGGGGAACGGGTTGATAAGAAGGGTGTAGGGGAAGTTCTGTATGTCACCATTAGTAGTCGAAATTCTTGAATTGGTTCATTCACATGATTTCTCCGCTGAAATGCTTGATTTCTCCGCCGAAAGAATGCGGTGAAAATTCGTATCTTCTTGATGCACACGAATTTGTCTATACACTTTTTCTGTATCCTCACATATATAGCAACAGCATATGTTCTAAATCGCATGATAATGTCTGCTTGAATTCTAGGACGTACGTGGAGCAGGTCATTAAGTGAATGCGCACTGGATGTTTTTGCTGATGTGTCAAATACAACCCTTAATTTAGTGCTAGTGCTTGATGGTTTAAATATTGGGTGGTGAGGTAGATAATAGACTATTGGAGGGACAGGTTCAGAATCAGGTATGACTTCCATACGTTGCAAATGCAAATATTCATCAAGAAACCCCTTATATAAGTTATACAGTTCGGGTTTTCTCACTAACCTATTTTGCGAAAGGAAAAACCTTTACAAAGCTAATTCCCTTGAATCTCCTAAATCTGATGGCGATTTATTGAATGGTAATCTTGCTACATGTCGACCTGTGTTGTCTCTGTTATGAGAAGTTTTAAAATGTTCCTCACTCTTTACTTCGGATTTCGACAGAACAGTTTCTTCCGGAATTGTTTCGAGAGTCCAAGATTTCTTAATTAATTCATCTGTAGTTAACTCTAAATTATTTAATGATATGCAAGAATTCACATAAGAATTAACTAATGCTGTTCCTGAAATGATCCAACCTAATTTTGAACCAACAGCTGTTGGAAGTTTTTGGTTTCGTTTAATTGGTTCACCCAAAACAAGTGACATGAAAACATTGACTCCTAGAAGAATATCTATTGGAACAGATTCATAAAATGTAGGATCCGCCAAAATCAGACCACTGAAAGAATTCAAAATATTTGATGGTAATGATACGTGTGGTAAGTTTCCACAAACCTTGTCTATAAGAAAAACAGAAGTTGTAAAGGAAGGTTCTGAACCAAAGTGAGGGGAGACGTTAATCTCCAGTTCTTCATTTGTTTGAGATGCGGTTGATCGTAGGTACGATATCTGGATCTTTGACTTTTTTCTATTCAGACGAAGTTTTGAAAGACAACTCTCAGTAATGAAATTTGCTTCTGAGCCAGAATCCAACAAGGCTCTACATTGTACGAAATTACCTAGTGTGTCACAAACCTTATTTGCAGTAGTGCACAACGAAACTTCCTTGTTTTTAGTTCCACTGTTCACAAAGTTAGAGTGTATTTGATTAAAATTAGTATAAACATTATCTCGGATAGTATTTTCTGTCATATTTTGAGGAGTAAACACCCTTGCATGAAACGGTCGATGTATTTCCGTTATTATCAGTAGCAGATAAACCAGTATCTTGAGATTTCGTGAAATGCAATAATGAATGATGATTATTATGACACGTTTTGTATACTCTTGTACTCAAGCTTTTACAAGCCTTAACATTCTGCACATTAGATAAACAATTAAAACAAAGTTTATTAAACTTTGAATCTCTTGCTAACAGGGAATTTGCCGAATTGATCACACTTATATAAGTAATGATCTTTCTTACAATTAGGATAATTTGTAGTAGCAACTATGTGACTTTAGAACTTATCCTTCTTTCCTTCAAATTGGTTTTACTGTTCTGAAGTGTTCTGGCATGTTTCTTTAGAAACGTAAGTAATTCGTTTAATGTTCCTAGTTGATCGCCTTTGCAGTGTCTCTCGTACTAAATGCGCTCAATTTTATTCAATTTTTCTGCAAGTAAATGAGTTACCAATGTATCACCAAAGCCTTCAACCCTTTGTTCTAGAACATTTAGGGAACGAATGCATTTATTAGTGACGACAACAAGATTCAAAATAGCGTCAGCTGAATCAGAAACATTCGGATGCGTAACAAGCTTCTTAATTAATGAATTCACCAGTTCAAAATTATTCCAAAATCTATCTTCGCGTAAATCTCAAGCAATTTTATAATTTGAATCTGAAATAGGTATAGCTTAAATTATTTTTAGAGCTACAGCCTTACAAGAGCTCTTAAGATATTAAAGCTTTTGAGCGTCTGATAATTTAACATTATTGTATACACTGACCTTAAAAAGATCGCTAAATGTAAGCCACTGAGCTAAATTTCCATTAAAGGTAGGTAAAGCTAATTTCGGAAGTTTTACTTCTGTAGTATCTGATTTAACACTAACTGAACTAACATTATAAAGACGAGAACCCTTTCGTTCTAAATCCAAGCAGAGATAATCTATTGTATTTTGAACTACACTCATGTCCATAAATTAAGGATAATTCGGAGTCACGCCGAAATCGAACTCTAAAATAAATATATCACCTGTAAAATCACTACACACATCTTCAAGAATCATATGCAAATTTCAGGAAGTAACCAGATGACACCGATGGTATGTCATAATGACGAGAGTGTAAGAGACTGATATATAAGAAATACAGGCAAAGAAGTAAAATTGTTCGCAGGCACTTTATAAGCATTTCAGTGCAATAACCGAACAGTTATGACACAAAGGACGCATTTGGAGATTTTTTACGTGGTGGAATTATCGGCCGTCTGAAATGTGGCCGTACCCAACTGGAAGTATCAGACGAACTTGGAATTGCCCAGAGTGTCATCTCCAGGCTTTGGCAACGATTCCAAAATGATGGTAATGTGAGTAGACGTTACAGCACAAGTCGCCCAGAGTTACAACGCCGAATGAGGGCCGGTATTTGGCAGTTACTGCCAAAAGAAACAGGCGGAGCACAGCCTCAGACCTGTCTCGTCAGCTCTCTTCAGCCTCTGGTACGACAATTTCAAGGCAGACCGTGTACAGACGCTTAAGGCAGATTGGTCTATATGCTTGTAGACCTGTCAGATGCGTTCCACTTACTGCAGTAGAGAGCATGCATTGTGGACACCGCAACAGTGGGCTTGTGTGATGTTTTCCGACGAGTCCAGGTTTAGCTTGCAGTCTGATTCTCGCCGGACTTTCATATGGAGAGCTCCAGGTACCCGTTACCAGCAAGAAAACATCATTGAACGACACCGTTACGGTGGGCAGGAAGGCTCGTTTGGGGTGGAATTATTCTGGGTTCCAGAACTGACCTGCATGTTCATATTGGAACCATGACAAGCCAAATCTATCGGGTCGTCATTCTGGAACAACATGTACGTTTATTTCGGGGCGCCATGGGCGCACAATTTGTGGTTAAGGATGACAACGCCCGTCCTCACCGTGCAAACATCGTAAGAGAATGCCTTCAGTCGGAGGATATCACCCGTATGGACTGGCCAGCATTCTCACCGGACTTGAATCCAGTAGAGAACGTGTGGGACATGCTTGGCCGACGAGTTGCAGCCGTCAACCTCCTCCTACATGTCTACCGGAACTTCGGAGAACATTGCTTTTTGAGTGGTGTAATATCCCCCAAGATCTGATCTATAATTTGATACTCAGCATGCCTAGGCGTTGTACGGACTGTATTGCATCGTCTGGGAGACATGCAATGTATTAACAATCATACCAACCATGTAATATTGTAAATAGGTTTTTTTTTGTAATTTGCTCCAAGGAGAAAAAATCGCTAATGTTTTTAATAACATCAAACATATAGCATCTTTGTTTGCTCTTTACCTTTTGTTTAATAAATAAGCTTTACAAATAAGTCAAATTTGTTTTGCTTCTAACTCTTCCTTTGCCTGATTTTGCATTATCCTTAATTTATGGACATGAGTGTTTTTGATGTTCTTTCAACACAGGTATCAACTTCCTTTTCCTCACATGTTACATAAATGTTATCACAAATGCTTATAAGATCTGCACTTAAAATATTCAGTTTCTTTTTAAAAAGTTCTATTTTTGCCTCATCGGCTTTAGCAATCTCAGAATTAATTTTATCTTTCAATTTCGTTAAATTCCGTTTAGCTACACGTTTCTTTACTAATAGTGATTTCATATCCGTAGTGAAAGATGTTAAATTGAGTTACCCTAAATTGATACAGCAGATGCGTTCTTTCAAATGAGTCAGCAACAGTCTGTAGCGTCAAAATTATTTGATTACTACGAAAAAATACATATTATCCATCAAGCGATGACAAATAAATGTTCATTGCAGAGATTAAAAAACAAGAGATTAAAACACAAGATGCGAAACTTCGTAAACAAATCTACGAATCGAAAGTACTAAAAATGGCTTATGCGGCGTTCGTTGCGTCGTAGCGTACGAAATCAAAATTGAGAAAAAGGAATTATTGTTTCCAAAAAACTCATAAACAGGACCAAAGAAACATTAATGGAACAGCGATGCGGATTAATGACAGCAAGCAATGGATTGCATTAAAATGCAAATTTATTTTCAAGCCAAAAAAAATTGCGTTGTGAATCCAGCTAAAAATAAAAAGAACATTTACTCTCAAAGCACGAGTAGTTACGTGATTGAATTAATAAATCTGCGTTCGTAATTCTGCTAACTTGAATTTAATAATAACAATTACAGTTATTAATAAAATTAAAAGAATTAAAAATGTTTGCACTGAATTAGAACAACAATAAGAAAAATTATAATTATCACTAAAATTTATTAAAAAAAATGAAATTGCAATTAACTTCATTAACAGTTTAAAAAAAATAAAAGCTGGGCCAGTCTACACCCTATGATTTTTTACCTGAAATCCTAAATGGAGAAGCATGAAGAAGGCTGTTTTAAAAGGTTTCATAGTTTTTCTTTTTATGTATTTTTTCTATTTATGTCTATTTGTCATGGCTTTGGCTATTACTAACAGAGGGCTTAACTGGCCTAACTGTATTCCAATCGTCATGATAAGCCATGACGTGAATACCTTTTACTTTTCTAACTTTTGTTTTTTTTCCCTTCATTTTCTTACTTTCCATTACACATTCCTTTTACGAAAAATTTAAAAAATTCTTACGTGCACTAAATTCATCTTTTGGGAGATTTCTAGCTCGCTTTCGCCAATTTATTTCGCCAATAAAGCCAATCTGGCAAATCTTCACAAGCGCCTGGCCCCAGCCACCACCCTTGTTCTTATTGGTTGCCGTTTATGTCGTCAGGTTGAAGAGATTTTTATTATCGGTTTCGTGTAAGTTAGGTGCACTTATACTTTTTTGGTCTTGGTTATGTTTTGTATAAATGTGAATTTGTGGAATGTAAACAGAGTATTGGCAATTAAAGCAAGCTTTTCGCGCGCAAAAATGCCGCGGAGAATTCATTTCGTCACTCTATGACATCACAAGTAGTATCCAATAAGAGCTTGGGGTGGTGGCTGGGGCCAGGCGCTTGTCAAATCTTCGCGCTTGTTTTCAATCTAACTTTTCTCTTCTTTGTTTCGAAATTTGTAGTTTGATTACAGTGTTCTCGTTTAATTTCCAGTAGATTTTGTATTTCTACATTTTAATTTCAATTTTTTCTCGATTTTGATCTTACATTATGTAAAATATATACTTAATTATTTACTTTATTCAAATTTGGGATTTTATTCATCTGGACGTATTTGATATTTTTCACTACCGGACTGCTTTTTCGCCCTCTGGGTAAGTTTTAAATTCAAGTTTTCGGTATATGATTAGTATTTTTTTTTATTTTTGCATTTCTGCTTTATTTTGATTTTAAATTCAGTAAAAAATGTCTAATATAATTCTTTTGCTCGCATTCTTTTGCTCACATTGGAATTTTTACCTTGCGTCAGGGAGGATTTCAAAATTTTCAGATGAACTGTTATAACTAAATACTTTAGAATAGTTCATCAGCTAATTTTGGATACAAAAACGCAGTCTTTTTCAAGTGAAAGGGGAGCTGTAGTTGAGTCTGATGTATTCCCCTTTTGATAATGTTATATCAGATTTCGACAGAATTCCTCTTCTGCTATACTTTTTCTGAGTTTTGGTATATTTTTCAGGTTTTTATAATTTTTTAGTTTCATATTTCTTTAATTCTTATTTTGCATATTTATATTCTATTTTGAAATTTATTTGTATTGAATTTCATTTCTTTTGGGTCTTTGTGTAAAACTGGTTCTAAATTTCTTACCCTTGTCTATACTGATCAGTTTTCAGCAGAATATTGCGCTTAAATACTTCAAATGCTTCAAGTAATTATTTTTCATATAAAAAATTTGTGATACTGTATATATATATATATATACGTACGGGTTAGCAGTATATTGAATGCATATAGGTCCGATGACAGGTTGATAAAATTTATTGTATCAAAAGATACACTTTAGAGTTTTGGAACATCCAGCAGAGATACTCGTACGGGTGTTTCAGTGTCACAGAATACAACAGTAGTTATCCTTCAAAATACTAAGAAAAAACACAACGCAAGTAAAGCGAATCTAAAAGGCGAAGCTTCCAATACTCCGTAGTAGCTCTGAACCAACTACTCACAACAACAACTACCGAGAGCAGATGCTCTCTCTGGTCTTATAAAGTTTTCCCACGGCCGCCGATATATTTCTAGTACTTTCCGTTTCTCAAAATTCCTGGAAGGCATATGAGGGCTGAATTACGCTTATAGCTACACAGAATATCAATTACAGTTATTCAATTATCATGCCTATTACGGTGATGCAGGGACCGGACCCAAATGTTGCCAAATGGTTGTCAAGTTTGGTGAATTTTGACGATTTTTCGTCAAATTTGGTGAAAAAAATTAGTCACCAAAAACGCCGTCACATTTGCGAGATAGCCGTTTTCTCAATGTTAAATAGACTTGCCCCTGTATACTTACTTGTCCTGCAAGCTTTGGTATTTTGCACTTTCATATTACATTATAAAAAAGAAATGCAAGTTTCATGTTCAATTTCACTGAAATAATCTATCTATGTACAAAATTCCCAACAACATAATTAATAAAAATAAATTCTAACTGCCCAGGAAATTTTGAACTTAAAATTAAGATTTTGTAAAACTGAAATAGTGATTACTGAAGATTTAAATTAAAAAGGTGGTGGTGAATTGTGAATAGATAATAACTAAGCTAAGAATAAGAGTAACAGTAGCAGGTATAAATTTTTAAAAACAAAATTCGGTTACTGAAAAGTAAATAAAATCAAAAATAGACGTAGCTCATTTTTTTAATTTCAGATTTATACGTCTTCAAGGGCGGCTTAATCTGAGCTCAAAATACTTCGACTAACATCTGATATACCGAATATGTTTCTGACCCCTTAATTAATCAGAAGTGACTATTTTTCATTAAAGTAATACACTTCTGAAAATTAAACATTCCACTCCAATGTATTTAGGATATCATTAATCACATTTAACATTCTGAATAATAATGAAATAGTGAAACACGCACTGGTAAAGAAATCGCAAAATACTGAAAAGAGCCATATAAAATTACAATATATAAATATATATATATATGTAATATTTCAGTTATTCCAACACATCGTAGGTGAATGGTAAGGCTATTCCATTACACGTTTTGGCAGATGTTTGACGAAGCTGGGATGATTGAACCACGGAGAAAAAATACGACTCAGGACTTTCACTTTTAACAGCATATCTTTATTTTAATTTAGAGCAAATGATTTTTCCCAGATGATTCAGTAATTGAACTACTTGATACGACTGACTTTAAACTTTAATACGTCATAACGTTCTAACAAAGAAAGAGGAGGATAGCGCAGCCGTTAGCAAGACGAAGGCGAGAAGGCATCTGTATAGTAAAACTTATGACGCAGCATTTATATGAGGAGGTTGTGTATTAGGCGCGAATGTTCCAGAAGGTACTGGTCTAGGGGAAGATCCTGAATTGCAGAAAATTAATTAAAGGTTGCTAGTTCGCAAAGAGTAAAGCCATCGTATTTTTACATCTTCCCCCCTTTTTTCTAAAAAGGATTTTCTGTCGCCGCGCCTTTTTCTGTTTGAAGGGGGGATATGTAAGATAAAAAATATGTAAATCAAAATTATAATTTAAATTAACCCCTAATTCCCTTAAATTCTCTCCCTCTGTTTTAAAAATCGTAATAAGTTCTCTGGACTGCGGTAAATATACTGAAAATAAGATTAATGAATATACTGAAAATTAATAGACATTAAGATTTAATGATAATGATTAATGAATCAATTTTAGTTCTATCCTGAAGCTTGCTGCTCTAAAAAAGATCCGTTACTGGGGAAAGAGATTTCAGATAGAATAGGGTTTCAAGATAGAATGTGAAGCTTGATTACTGTTGATGATGTTGCAAATTTGAAAATAAGTAGATGTTGTAAATTTCTTTCAGTGACAGCTACATATAAAGATTCTCAAAATCATAGTTGTTGATATTCTGCACTTCGATATTACTAATAGAATTGAGTATAATGCTAAGCCAACAGTCGTGGTGTTCATGATTTGCACTATCAAAAATAAGTGAAAAAAATTGTGTTTGATTGAAGAGAAAAAAATGTAATCTATACCTTATAAAGTATTTCTCCCGCCTTTTTTGCATTCCTTCGTGGTATAGCGGTCAGCACCCTCGACGCGTAACCGAGAGGTCCGTGGTTCGATTCCCGGCGAAAGTTTTGCTCATTTTTCATGTCTCCTGCTTCGAAGTAGCCTAAAGTCTCTACAACTGGTACCTGAACTAAAACGTTAGTGGATGATGATTCTCCACCACCGGGATTTGACGATTGGGTCTCCCAAACCCCAGTCGCCTTTTAAAAGGGGAAGTATTCAAGTTATTTCTCCCGCCTTCTTCGCATGCCTTCATGGTGTAATGGACAGCGCGCTCGAAGCATAACGGAGAGGTCCATGGTTCGATTCTCGGCGAAGGCGTTGCTCATTTTTCATGTCTCCTGCTTCTAAATAAGCTAATGACTCTACTCTACAACCTTTTTCTTTGGTACCATTAGTTATTAATATTAAATTGACTTGGTTCCTGTGAAACTTAGGCATTGTGATAACTTTGAAAACTGCTAAACTCAGAATTAACTGAAGTTTTAAGTTTTTTGTGAAATAAAAGTTTATTCAAAATTGTTTTATCGTTATTCTTTGCAATACCGTGAACAATAGGTGGCTGAAGTTTAGTTTTAACAACAGTAGACTGGAACTTTTGAACACAGTATGTTAAAATTATAACATATTTATTATGCTAAATTAGTATCTCTCTGATGAAATCATTGAAGAAATAAATAGTAGGGATTATAATTTTAATTTTGAAGGGAAAATTAATAGTAAATATTATGATTAAGAATTAGAAACAGCTCCTTCTTAAAAATGACAACTTAGAAATGGATATTAATTGGACAAAAACTTCTGGAACAGATACATTTAAAGTTTGATTAAAATTTTTGAAAATGCTGGGGATTGGATAATTATTTCGAAATCTCAGGTATTAATCAGAGCCTTTTATCTTAGAACATAAAGACAAATTATATTGGCATAATATTTGTGCATATCAAAGATTCAGAAAACTTTCTCATCGAGAATGAGCACTAAATTATTGGGATGTCGTTTTTAGATATCTGAAGTTACCTGAAAAATTTTATATTTGAAAATTCTTCTAAATTGAATTCGGAAATGATATCAGAATTTCAAAGTGTAAATGATAGTTTCACCGTAAAGAACTCGAGAAAATCATATATGACATTAATTCGTAGATATCAGAAATTATAAGAAAGTACTATAGAACTCTTGAATGATGTTATAGATTATAATGAGGTTTTCAAATAGCAAACGCTTTGAAAAACCTTTCATAGTTAAACGTATTGATAAAATAAGAAATCGAGACATCATATTGAAAACAGACTTGCCTAAAGAAGCCATAAATGTTATTTAAAAAATGGTTTTGATATTAAGGTAAAATTTAATCAAAAAACTAATTTTCTTATTTATAATGAAAAGCCGCTTTTTTAATGCTTTTTATTAATCTTCCATTTTTATACTTTTTTTATTAGAAACTACTTTGTTTTCTTTGAGATATGATGCATTTTTATATATATTTTCTATCTTTTATTTTTTCTATCTTTTATCATTCATCCATTTTTACTTCCTTGTACGAAGTATTGTAATCACGAAAAATTCCGGGTACCAATATTTCAACGAAAATATCCATTTTGACCGCTATTATTATAATAGTGCCTTTGAAGAAACGAGTAAATAAAATAAAACATTATACTAAATTTATAAGTGAAACACACTTTTATTTTAGCTTTAAATTCATTTAACTATTAGCAATTACAATTTTTTGCTTCCGGGAGTCAAAAATAAATGTACATTTTAGCATAATGATATTAGAATCAATCAAATTAAATATTACAAAAGAAAATTAATTGATAATTAACTCATTGCACGTATAATCACATAATTTTGTATCTCTCAATATTAATCAGAATTTACTCGAATACAATTATGTATTATAATATTATACACTAGTATGAACTTAAATCTCCCGACTTTTTCAGCAAAAGAAAAATTATTTTTGATTGTAAATTTCAAGAACAGCCATGAGCTAATTGAATAAACATGAATTTAAACCTTTCTAGCTTGATTTTTAAATGAATTATTTACTTGAATCAAATTTAATGATTCATCAAATTCACTAAGAAGAAACCACTTACCTTGAAAACAAAACTGGTGGCAGTCGCACTATAGGATGATGGTAATTATTTAATCGAGGAACATCGAAGTCTATGATTAGAACGCTGGAAAACCCGAAGCAGGTGAAGTAGCATAACTCGGATATGGTGTGGTGAAATCAAATTCTACAAGCAGAAGACAGGCAGGGGATCTTCTCGACAAGGGCAAAAGCAGATGCAAACTGGTCAGCTGGCAAGACGTAGAAATTCACCAAGATGGCTAATGGCCCCCTCCCAGTAACGTCCACAGCTCCACGAACATGAGTGAGACAGAAGATGTGCTATGAGACATTAGAGATGAAGCCTCTCGCCACAAAAGGAGGAAATGAATTTCTATGTGATGGTCCTAATGAATAAGCAAGATGTTGAGGACCACAGCATCCCCAAGACGCAGATGAATCACACCTCCATGGTTAACTTATGGCACAGTAATATAGAAAAACTGAAGTGGGTATCTAAGAGGGAACATATTATTGCCCCTCTCTGCTATTCCGCATCGCAACTTTCACTGGAGGAAAAGAGATAGCGAGAGTGTTTATGGAGCGAGCAAGAAATTACTCATCGTCCTACTGAGCAGCAGCACACTGCTAATACAGGAATCAAGATGGTTCAAGAGGACAAAAAAATGGCGTGCACAGGCATTTTGTTACAAACGTTTACCAGCGGCGCCAAAACTCATTCAAAATTCAGGGTGACAATTCCTGACAAAGATGCTTCGAAGAAAACAATATAAAAATTCTTACTTTTCAAAGCGTTAATTCAACACCTTTCCTTTATATTGCCAGAAATTCTCCAAATAAAAAAACGCCTGCTGATAGTTACCCTAAAACTCTGCCGGAAGCACAAAGTGACCTTCACCGTAAATCACCCCAAAGCAGCTTAAAAATGACAAGATAGCAATCCCACGAGTAGTAGCCGGTCGTACTCAGCCGGCGGAAGTGACGTCACAGAAAAGAGGCGTGGTTTCCGCCATCTTGGATCACGTGACAACCGGAAGGGACGTAGATGGGACGACGTTGACGGAATGACATCATCAAAGCTTCGTTTTTATTCTGCCTCTTCTTTTGTGGCAACGACAATATTTTTTATGTTTGTGGCTACGAGCTCTTGAACATGTGTTTGGAATGACATTACATTTAATTTATTATTTTAAATACCTGATTAGTGTTAATTGCTTTGAATTATTTACTCTTTTCAATTATTTAATACGGTATTATTTTTAATTTACTTACTCTCTTCAATTATTTTTATAGGTGACTATTTTTAATTTACAATCTTTTTATACATGATTATTTTAATTATTTAGTACGTCATTAATTAATTAATCTATTAACTTTAATCATTTTCAATTTAATACAATAACTTTAACGAATAAAATTTAATTGCACGAGTTTTAAAAGCGGCCGCACAACTTAGATTCGAACCCGTAACCTTTAGTATCGAAAGCGAACGCCTAAACCACTATACCATGAAGACCTTTGAGGTAAAACCAGATTATCGACTTGAGTAGAAAAACAACCATGACGTCACCAGGCTGGGGCCAACACGCAAACGTCATCTATTTCACACTCCATCATGCCGAAACCACTTCACGTTTTCTACATCTGCCGTGGTGGACGTATACAATCTTAACGACCAATCAGCATCTCGCAAACAATATGTCTCCTTTTAGTCAATCAGCGTTTTTCTTTCTTTGTATATCGCCTATATATTCGCTCGCTTTGACGATTGCAATCATTAAAGGCATATTTATATTGCAATCATTAGACCACTCCTGACTTATGCCTCTCCAGCTTGGGCCACCTATACTAGGAAGGATGTAGAAAAATTACAAATACTGCAAAACAAGGCCTTGCGACTTATTACGAACGCTCATTTCTACGTCAAGAATGAAGATGAAGGTTATTCAATTATGGCAAAGCACACGAGGGCTATCTGCCTAAGGGGAGGGATGCCTTCGCGGAGGACTTTCTAAGGGAAACTGGCTCGTACACACGTTAACTACGAAAAACCACGAAAACGCCCATGCAGCCAGTCCGTTTGCGATTTTCGAACGTCGGACCGAACTACCAGTGTTCAGCGTTTTTACCGCTCGGCCGCTGGTGGGCTCGTCAAAAATGAAACTCTGCATAAGGATCTCAGGATTGAATACCTGAATGAATATTTACACAGACTAAATAGAAATTTCTTTAAAAAGGCACTAAGATGTGTACACCTAAATAAATTCTCAGTTTTTGACTATGTAGCCCTTGAAGAAGACTACAACTTAAGACCTCTTGTGGCACCTTTGACTAGGGATCTAAACTTTCCGACATAATAACTGAACTTTGCAGTTATTGCTGCAGTGTATATATGTAAATATAAACTTCATCTATTACTGTATAAGTATGTTCTAACATTTATTGAATTTGCTGTGTTTCATGAAATCCTATTTGTTATTCATTACTATTGTTTATGTATTCCTTATATTTTGATTTATGGTATTTTGCTATGTACTGATAGCACTTGCTCATGAATTTTGACTTGTCAGGTTATCTTCTCCATCGCTGGTCTTGGTTCTTTGCATTGCGGTGTCTGGCACCCCCGTCTTCTCTACTTTCATCTTTCTTCTCTCTTGCTTCAGTTGTCTTGCTTACTTGTCAGGAAAAATACATTAGGAGCACTCTGTTGCAAACTTCAGTGAGCCGGATACACCGCATCTTATGTAGTATCCCGGCTATAGATTTCCAGACTAGACTATTGCAATCATTTGTATCTTGTAAGCTCCTTTATTCTTTAGGAGTTTTTCATCACTCATCTGGATTTGTGATTTTGTCATAGTTTTGCTTTGTTCCTGCTTAGTCCCTCTTCTCTTTTCTCCTTTCCTCCGACTTCTCTTCTGAGATTTCTCCACGTGTAGAGCTCATTACGTCATGTGCCTTAGGGCTTTACTTCATGAACCGGCAACATTGCTTCGCAGTAGCCCGGTGATAATCAACAGTCTGTCTTGCAATCATTTCTACTGTGGTTGTTGCTGAGTAAACGTTCTCTTGCCTTTGTGTGATTTTCTTTTGCGCCATTTCATTTTCTACACGATGTCTGCTAAACGATCTGCAGCTGCATCTAATGTAAGTGTTTTTGCTTAACCTTATTTTTGGATTACCATTTTAAAAACAATTTTTTAATGCGTTATTTATTCCAATTTTTAATTGTTAGGTTTTGTTTGAGGATTCCGATTGTCCTTTCCCCGATTCTGATGACGATGTAAGTTTATAATACTTTACACATAACTTTCTAGGGTACTTTTTGAATGTATTTTTTCTGTTTGATCGTATTTTGTTTTAAATTAGATGAAGTTGAGCAAATCTTTCTAGAAAATCCCCTGGTTTAGCCTTGTATTACCAAGCGGGTTCCTGATTTGAGGTAAATATTTAAGTATTTTGTTACTTTTTTAGATTCTGTTAGAATATGTTTTTTCTTAGTACTAAAAATGAATGTATTTACTTTTAGACTTCTCCGTCATCAGCTCGTGGCCCTGCCTTTATGGCTGGTTCCGATGAACATTCGGTGTGTATATTTGCTTCTTATACTGTCTTTTTGAAAATGGTTGATAATTACCGAAAACTTATTTTTATTTTTACTTTTTCCAGATCGATGAAGCGATTGTTCTCACTGAAAAGTCTCTTCGTCGAAGCCGTAAATATTAGGCCGAGGAGACAACCTTTAGTGCTAGTGTAGATGTCGACCGGCTGCCTCAAGACGTACAAGGCGTGCCGATGGTTCGAATTTCTGACACCGTCCGGGAACTGTCAACTCTACTCTTAGTAGAGTCGGTGTTGGAACTGTTCGAGCAGCTCATTAGCGAGACAACAGGTGATTTGGGTCCATCGGATCTTATACGATTCTGAATCCAAGCAAAAGGGTTGGATAAGCCACTAAGTACTTCCATAATGTTAGTTTCGACCTTAATTGTCGAAAAACTTATGGCTGCCGTTATGAAAGTGTTGCAGTCCAAAGACAAAATCGAACTGGATGTAGGATTCTCTGCGGATGTGATTACTATTAAACGACCTGGAGGAAATCGAAGGGTGATCAACACCTCCATGCATAGACTGAGAAAGCAGTCCATATTATCAATTCCATAGATGACGAAGGACTCTGTGTGCCAAAGCAATTATTTATGCGTTGGCGCATCTGAATAAGGACAAGACTTCCATCAATGCCATGAAAAATCGTCGTCCACCAGCCCTTGTGAAACGTGCCAACGAACTTCATATGGCTGCGAATGTACCTCTAGGGCCTTGAGCGTTTGCTGAAATCGCCATATTTGAAAACCACCTAGATGTGCAAATCTGAATTTTTCTCATCGGAAAATTTGAACCAGGTAAGTCTTTTTGTCTCAAGATATTTATGTTTTTAAATGTTCATGCTTATCTAAAATTTGTGCATGTTTTAAAATCGTAGCTTGATTTTAGTTTTTTTTTTATCTTGCGGTTCCATACTATGTTTATGGTAAAATTATTTTGTACAAGAGTAATTTAAAAAAAAATAGTTTTCAATGGACAACAAAAAATGGAGGTGACTAGCATTGTGATCATTTCGTTATGTTTTCATGCTAAAAACCGAATACACGGTGAATGTTTAAATTAACTTTGCTAACACTGTTGCTATTTGCATATATGCAATTCGTTTCGATGTTAAAAATATAATGGGTAAAAACTGAATGCTCAATGAATTTTTCATTTTTAGGTTACTTTAACTTTTTACATTAACTTTAGATGTTATGCATGTTTTATAGAATTCGTTTCCATATTAAAAATATAATTTGTAATAAATTAAATGTTCTGTGAATTTTTAGATGACTAACATTCTGTATGAATACAATTTGTTTCCATATTAAAAAATTGTAATTTCTAAAAATCGAACGCATGATGACTTTTTTATTTTTTAGAGAACTTTACTTTTTAGAATACTTTTATTTCGTTAAAAGACAAAAACTGTATATATTCTTTTTCTAAACTGTTCGATTTAGAAATTTATTTTTTAGAGAAAAGTGTAGAAGTTAAAAACATAACTTTATGATATGGGAAAAGTCGGACCTTTTCCCATATCATAATTTGACAATATGAATTTTCCTTAAGATGAAATCTGTTAATTCGTCCACATTAGTTTGGTATTTACTGAATAATTCAGATTTCAGTCTTGCGCGGTATTTTACAACTGGAAATGATTTCAATAGCGAATTTTTAAAATTCTTCCATGCATACGTTTCAGATCCTGATAGGCCCAACACATTCTTGCCAATATTCTTGTACCAGCTGAGGGCTTGACCTTTTAAGTTCGTCGTAGCGATGATTATTCTCTGTGGCTGATTCACAGGATATAACGTGAAGTGTAACTCCAACTGTTCCAGAAAGGTCATTACGGATCCTATGCCGTCAAACGTTGCTGTTGGCTTCATCGCCGCTCTCATCATCTCCAAGATGAATCCAAAACCCTCCATCGGATTTGGTTGTGCCTGAGGGAACTGAAAGGTGGGAGGGGTCAAAGAGAAATCTTCACTACCCAGCGGCATGGTTCGTTAAGAACAATTTCGGGTGCCAAATGTCGGGTTTTACTATTTAGATCTAAAGTTCTAACTTAGAACCCCACGAACACTGACAAGCGAATAATCGCTCAAGTGTGTGAACAGAATACGTAAGACTTAAAGAGGGTTTACAACCCTTTATTTTTCATTATTTACAATCAGTTCCTACTTGGAACTTTACACAAAGCCTCCACTCGGACTTGAACTTAAAATAATAATAATTTAAACTAAACTACCTTAATTAAGCTATTTGAAAGGTGTAGCCTAAGCTATCGGAGATCTAACTAGTTGGCTCATAAGTATTAATTAAATCGGCGAAGCCAAGCAAAGGCCTAAGGTATGGCCGAGCGTAGCAATAGCTAAGAGAGACGTAGCCAAAAGGCAAATGCGCGCTAATCAGGGAATCAGACTCTCTCTCTCTCGAAGTCGGTGAAGTATCGACTTAAATAGTACTCTTTCTCATTTGCATTAACTGCGTTTCTGAATTTGCATTCTGGCAGGAAATTTTAAGCTGAAATTAGAATAAGATAGGAAAGATACAAAACTTAAAATAACTGTTAATAAACTTAGGATAAACCTCACAAGGTGATTTGGGCACCTTTTCAGTACAGCTGCATTTGTTCGACTTTTTCCTAACAGTTTTAGACAATCCACATTCTTCAGATGAGACAGGTTGATGACAAATGAGCTCTTCTTTTTGCACACTTTCTTTTATATAGGTAGCAAATGCAGGCGCTTTGGTTAAAGCACAGCAATTAAATCCTTTTTCATGCACGGAACATATTAAAGAACTTTTCTTTTTAAAATTTTTTATCTTAGAACAGTCCAGATTTATGATGTCTCTACACAATAAATTTTCTAAAAATAATTTCTTTTCTAACCATTTCACGTATATGATAGAATAAATAGATGACAAATATTGCAAAATACGAGGGTAAGTTGAAAAATAAGTTTCCCCTGTCGACTGTGGTCAGAGTTGTGTATGAAAGTCAAAAAATAGAATGAGACATTAAAGATATGACATACTTTTATTTTTCCACGTAGGTACCAAGTACATTGAGACATTTGTCATATCCCTTGATAAGCTTCAAAAACTCCTCCAAGAAAAATTCAGGGCTTTGCATATGGAAGAAGCGTTGAACGGGTATGGGCGAAAGGCGACACAGCAGGAAAACGCGCAAGTCACCGATACACCAATGGGTAGAGGTCGCTGCAAATCAAGCAGATGGCGCTGTTGCAGTGCCTGCGCAAAGCGGAGACCAGCCTCTCATTTGAGCCCCGGTAGGTATGGAGAGAAGGTGCGTTTTGAATTTGTGGTCAAAGGAGGAAGTGAGAGCGGTTATCCGCCATGCATGGGCACGTGGAATATCAGGAACAGAAATTCATAAAAGCCTCGTGGAAGTCTATGGGCCAGGTGTGATGTCGAAGCAAATGGTGCGGAGATGGTGTCGCACATTCAGTGATGGACGTCAGCAAGTGGAGGACATACCGAGAGCTGGACGGACGCGCACGGCCACTACAGATGCAAATGTCAGGAAGGTGGATGACATGATTAGAGCGAACCGGCGTATCACCATCGATGAAGTAGCGGAAGAACTTGGAATCTCACATGAGCGAGCTCAAAACATCATCCACGACATTCTTCGATACAGAAAAGTGTCAGCACGATGGGTGCCCCGACAATTGACCTCGACACACAAGGAACAACGCATGGGAAAGGCGCTTTGGAAGCAATACTGAAGCGAAACAAGCCGTTCAACGCTTCTTCCATATGCAAAGCCCTGATTTTTTCCTGGAGGGCTTTTTGAAGCTTATCAAGCGATATGACAAATGTCACAATGTACTTGGTACCTATGTGGAAAAATAAAGGTATGTCATATCTTTAATGTCTCATTCTATTTTTTGACTTTCATACACAACTCTGGCCACAGTCGACAGGGGAAACTTATTTTTCAACTTACCCTCGTAATACGAAGATGAGTATAAGGTAATACACCCTCATTCCAATTCATGTGATGACGATTTCTTATTACCCAGGTAAAACACTTTTGCTGAGCCCGTGATAATTTTTCCAAGGTTGAGAGGTCAAAATGACCAGCAACTGTGGTATCCTTCATGCACGGAGTAAAAAGCTAATTTTTTAAAAATGTAACAATAAGGCATCCACTGAAAATCTTCGAAACGTTTCCGGGGAACATTAGCCTCGACAGTAAGGCGTACAGCCAGATACTAGTCCTTGTTGACGCTGCTATCAAGAAAAAACGTCGAACTGAGTTTCGCGCAGAAAAGTAATGTTCCATCAAGATTATGCAAGACCATATGTATATGCATTCATCGGCTGGACTCTGTACTGACTCGATTGGGATCTTTTGCCAGCATGTAATCTCGCCATCACTCCTTCGGACTTCCGCCTTTTTTCACACCTGAAACTTTATCTTGCTAGTGCTATCTTTCACTCTGTACAGGACGTCCGAAATGAGGTAGATCTGTTTCTGGATTCGTTGTCATCAAATTTCTTTGAAAAACTACCAAAACGTTGGCAGAAAATCATGTGGTTATTATTACCAACACTAAATGTACTGCTTTCATGTTTTTTTTCTAACTTTCTTAAGAATGTTTTTTGGCGAAGAACTTTCTTTACAACCGGATAAAATACATGTTTCAATGGATTTTGTATTCATACAACTATCGGACCTCTTTGGATTGTTAACTATAGGTTGAATTTTAACGTATCTTTTCATACTCTTTCAGATACCGCTGCAGTTATTCCACTCATAAAAGTACTACAATCCTTTAAGAAAAATTATATATCATAATATTTTGAGATATTGAATTATTTTCAATTACCTGGGCTATCAATGGAATTACAGAATCATGTCGAATATGCAAATATTTTCCAAAGGAAACAATATGTCATCTCTTTAGTCCATAAAATGTTTAACAGCCTTTAGATTACTTTGATTAATGTACAAAACGCTTGCATTTTTCTTTAAATTTACAGTTGTGCAATTCATTATTTTCAAAGATTAAATAAAGATTTTTAAAAAAAGAAATTGATTTTTCAGAAATGATAAAGAAAGTGTATCAAATTTCATACATGATCTTATTTGATCTACACCTAGCACTTTAAAATTGTTGCGTGCGTAAGGGTTTGTATTAGATTGAATGCACGCAGGTCCCATGATAGGTTAATAAAATTTATTTTATCAAAAGAAACACTTCAAATTTCTGAAACCTTCCACAAAAATATTGTAACAGTTCTTCGCAGTATCGCAGAGCATAATCAGTTAGTTACACTTCAAACTTCTAGGAATGCTGAACGCAAGAAATGCAAAACGCATCTAAAAGGCGAAGCTCTCCACAGTCACTCTAAGATATACATCTGAGAGTAGTTGCTCTCCCTGTTATACGGTTGTAGAGACATTAAATAGTCATTTGGAAGCAGGAGTGATGAAAAATGAGCAACGCCTTCGCCGGGAATCGAACCACGGACCTCTGGAATACGCGTTTAGCGTATCTTTTCATAATTCATTTCACCATTCATTCATTCATATAATTCATTTCATCATACATTTCCCCACGAAGGCATGCGTGATATAGGTGATACAGGCACCAGACCAAAATGTCGCCAAGTTTCGCAACTTTTGACGATTTTCCGGTAAATTAAGCGACAAAAATTAGTCGCCAAAAGCCTTGCCGGGTGGGCGATATCTCGCCAAATTAACGACGAAATAGCCATTTACTCAGTGTTAAAATACTTGCCCCTGTATTCTTATTTTTCCGACAGAGCATCCTCCTTCTAGATTTTCATGTTACATTATACAGGAAAAAAGGTAGCAATTTCACATATAATTTCACTAAACTTATCCGTATATGTACAGAATTCATAACAATATCTTGAAGAACATTAGAGTGTAATTTATCAGGAAATTTATTTAACACCACAACAACTAATCAGGATTGTTAATTTTCATGAGAATTTAATAATGATTCTGACATCATAATATATAAGAACTTCGTATGAGGTGAAGAAAGTACTTTCTATTCCTCCTGAAATTACATCATTTCTTATAAAATTTAATATATTGTTACTAATTTTGTACTTGGGTAATTTTAGTAAAATTATAAGTAAAACTGTTGTATTCTGACTCCAAACTAATCTTTATAATTTAGAACTCCGTTTCTTTAAATAACTTTAGCCCACATTTTTTAATTCGAAAATAACCTTTACTAAAGCTCTCAGCAAACATAAACAATTCTTTAGAACAACAAAATTGAATAATCTTTTCGTTGCCATTCCAAAAACAACGAAAAACTAATAAAACTATATTAAGCCTAATTTAAAATTTCTGTATAAGTTCAAGCCACAACAGCATTTCTTTTGCATAATGTAGCATGAAAGTCTAAAGAGACGAGTTATGTCAGAAGAGTAAGAATAAAAGTGGAAGTAAGAGCAAGTCCATTTAACATTGAGTAAATGGGTATCTAGATAAATTGGTGAAAAATCGCCAAAACCTGCCAAACTTGATGACCATTTGGCGACATTTTGGTCCGGTCCCTGTATAACCGCAATAAATATTTTAACTGAATAAATGTAATTGATCATTATATTAGCTGCAACCGTAATTCGACACTCACATTGCCTTCCAGTAATTTCGAGGAGAAGAAAGTACTAGAAATATCACGGCGGCCGGAAGAAAACTACACTGGTGTGCAAAAATTAAGGACGAGACGGTTTTTTCAATATTACTTTGTACAAAAGCTTTCCAAATCAACACATTTAATACCGTAAGATCTCCAATACGTAAGGACATGAGTAATGTAAGCAACACTTACTAAAAGAGAAATCAGAGGGATAAAAAGAAGCTTTATTGAAAAAGTAGCATGGAGCGCAATGCGACTGAAGGCCGAAACATCCCTGTGATGGATGTCCAGCAAGAAACATCCGGTCTTTAATAGGGGATATGGTCTCCCCTGACTGCTAGGCAGGTTTCACATCATTTGTGCATGCTGGATATGTGGTTGTTAATGAGCTGTTGAGACACTGCTGCGCGTTCCTCTTGTAGCACCAATCGCAGTTTCGGAATCGTTACTAGCGATAAGTTACGTGCTGCCACGGGTCTACCTAGTAAGTTCCGTACATGCTTGACGGGATTTAGATCCAGACACCTTGCCGACCAATCCATGTGTTCAATATCTTCACTCTCCAACAGCTCTTCGACAGTAACTGTGCGATGAGGTGGAGCGTTGTCGTCCATGAAGAGGAACTGAGGACCCATAGCCCTTGTGAAAAGACGCATGTAAGGAAGAAGAACCTCGTTACAATAGCAGTCCCAGGTGACGAACCTCCTTGGGAGATATGAAGGTCGGTCCGGCTACCAAGCATTATGTCTGCTCGAACGAGAACTCCGCGACCTCCAAAACAGTCCCTTTTGATGATGTTGAAGGGGTTATTGCGTGTTCCCCGCTCTGTCCAGATGTGTATGTGTCTAGAATCGCAACTCAGACTAAATCTGCTCTCATCTGTAAAGAGTACTCGTCCCCATTCATTGTCTCTCCAATTCCGGTGTTCCCGGCACCACAGAGAACGCCTTCTCCGATGGGCAGGCGTTAGAGGTACACACCGTACAGGGCGTCGTGCAAACAGACCACCACCGTGCAGTCTTCTGGCCACGGTAAAACGCGATATCGGTCGTCCAGTCGCCTGTGTCGTGTGTCTAGCGATTTCTCCCGCTGTCTGCCGCCTGTTTCTTCTGGCCTGTAAGGCAATATACCGGTCATCTGCGGGTGTGGTTCCTCGTGGACGACCACTACTAAACCCCCGGATAGCTGTTCCTGTAGTTTGAAATTGTCTCCAAAGTCGTGAAACGATGCTGTGAGCAATTCCGAACTCTGCAGCCACACTTGTCACACTGCGGCCTTCCTCCAACTTCCCAATGATTCGACCTCGGGTAAAAGCATCCAGATGTCGTCTAACAGATTGATTATTCGCCATTTCTCGCTGAGGCAGCAACTCGGTATGATTTTAACTGCTATACGGCGTGCAATCTCTTTGCCAGAAATACTGATCTTACACCGACAAGATGCTTTATACTACTCAGACACTCCCCCATTATGTCTACCTGCATATCTGCGCATGTGCTACCGTACATCACCTTACTTAATCTCCTGATTGGTCTTTCTGTCCGCTCTGCCTCTTCGTTCAGCTGATATGCTAATTTTTCGACTTCGTCCTTAATTTTTGCACACCAGTGTATATAAAAACGGAGAGAGCATCTGCTCTCAGTTGCTTAAATGTTGTTTTTGCGAGTTGTTAGTTTTTGCGAGTTGTTAGGAGAGAGCATCTGCTCTCAGTTGCTTAAATGTTGTTTTTGCGAGTTGTTAGTTCAGTGTGAACTTAGATATCTCCGGGTTAGCTTTCTCTTTAGATGCGCTTTACATTGCGTTATGTTTAACGTTATTAGTAGTTTGAAGTGTAACAGCTGATTGCACTCTGTGATACTGTGAACGCCTGTACATGCATTTTTGTGGAAAATTCCAGAATTCTGAAGTGTTTTATTTGATAAAATTAATTTTATTAACGTATCATCGGACCCATACTCATGCAACAGTTTTGGTGTCTGAAGTGGAACTGGAAGAGCGATAAATGAGCAACTAAGGCATCTCGTGACTGCCCTTGCTACATTCCAAGAAAAGATAAAAGGGTCAGTCAACTCTGTTAAAGAAGACGTGAAAGCTGTTTAAGAAAAGATGGAAGCTGGTCAGGAATCCGTTCAAGAAGAGATGGAAGCTGGTCAGGAATCCGTTAAAGAAGAGATGAAATCCATTCGTGAAAAGATTGAAGCTGAACAAGAGAAGTTGGAAACTGGTCAAGAAAAGGTGAAAGCTGGTCGAGAATCCGTTAAAGAAGAGATGAAAGCCGTTCAAGGAAAGACGGAAGCTGGTCAAAGAATCTGTTAAAGAAGACATGAAAGCTGTTCAAGAAAAGATTGAAGCAGGTTAAGAGGAAATGGAAAGAGAAATTATCTGCATAATAGAAAACAAATTTGAAGCAATGGAAGGCAGAATAGACGCAGTTTGAAATAAAGTCGGACAAACTGAAGAACGAGTTTCTTCTGTCAAAGAACAAATAGAAGAGAGAGTCTTTGTCGTGGAAGAACAAATCAATTACAGAGTTTCTCCTGTCCCCAAAGAAGTTGACACTAAAGAATTTCGTAGTGAGACCAGGAAGCAATTCTGATAGTTCTGATTTTTTACATATGCCTTCTCATCCCTCTCTAAAGCAATCTGCATATGATGGTAAGTCCTCTTGGTAAGTATATAAGACACAATTTTCCATAGTGGCGAAGGCGAATGGATGGGATTCCAAAGCTAAGGCCTGTCATCTCGCCGCTTCTCCTAAAGCAGATGAAGCCCATCCTTCAAACTCTTCCTGAAACCAGAGGCTAGACTTCGAAGCTCTATCTGGCACGTTGGAGCTGCGCTTTGCCGAGAAGTGCTTAAGTGATTATAGCAGGCTTTAACAACTAAAATCACGTCAACAGAAGGCCAGTGAAATACACGAGGAACTTGCCACGGATGTTGAAAGGCTGTCTCATCTCGCCTTTTCGGAGTACCTGCGAGAAAAATGGGAAATCCTGTCCTGTATTTCATCGACGACATCCAGATCCTAAAATAGAGGAGGCTTTGCAAATGGTGGATGTCAAAGATTTAAAAAGCACTCTAATGGATGCCACGAAATTCCAGGCAGCCCAGCAAGTAACTCGTAGAGACCGCCACCCAGTCAGAGCAGCTCCAGTACAACAGTGGATAAACTAATTACTTGTCTGGACGATTTATCCAAACAAATCAATGCCTTGATACGAAGTAAGAGTGACAAGAAAACGTCTGTAAAGCTGGTGGTGCTGAAGGCCACATACCAAGGAACTGCAGAACACCTCAGGCCACGAAAAATAAGACAGACGATTTAAACAGAAAACAGAAAAGTCAGTACCTTGAGATGGAATAGGGGTGACAAGAAACGATCCGTAAAGTGCTGGAACTGCGGCGCTGAAGGCCACATACGTAGTAACTGTAGAACACCCCAGGACACGGAAAATAGGATATTCCCCAGCAACGACGCAGGAAACTAATTAGAGACCATTTCGCGGGGCGGAGTTTGAAAGATAATGAGAAGCCCCGCTTTAAAGCGCTTCAGATTTCACAGTTGAGTGGCGGCAATAATGGACTCTTCAACCATGGGGCATATGAATGGAGTTCATTGCAATATGGTCATTGATATAGGAAGGAATGTTACCATCATTCGGAAAGATTTAGCTCAACAATTTAAAAAATAAACTCATTTGGACACCATCCTGCGTTACCCTCCAGAATGCGTCTGGTGATAAAATCAAAATTGATGAGAAGTTAAACGTAAACATCACATTTGGAAGTGCCGCCTACCATCACACGGCATATGTGGCAGATATTACAGATCGTTGCATACTCGGATATCTGTCATCGAAACACCGATGTCTTGTCTGCAGGACCCTGCTCAGAAAGCTCCCGATGTTGTTCTAAGATAGAACGGAAACACGAGCTAATTAGTCCGGTCGTACATCAAGTTACAACTTCAACATCGACTGATCGAAACCCATGGCTGATGAAGAAATCAGAAGAGATCAATTGGAGGACAGCGACGTTAAACCCATAGTTGAATAAAGGGAGTCTTCAAACAGGAAGCCTACCTGGCAGGACATTTCGATCTATAGTCCTACGACAAAACAATATTAGGTGTTTTAACACTCACTCCATATTCGGAAAGGCGTTTTGTGTCAGAAATTCGAATCAGATGACGGAAAGGCTTTCAGATACTTCCAAGATCTTGATAGCTGATACTTCCAAGATTCCGGATCCCGAACGTCTTTAAAGAACTACATAGCTGTCCTACAGGAGAGCACTTCGTAATAATAAAGACTTTAAACACAGTGTCATCAAACTCAGTGACTTTACAAACAGTGTCGGCAACACTGAAAGGGTTAATAAACTCTCGTTGGTGATTTCCAGAAACCAACAGGAACTGGAACAAGAACTTACCTCTGTTTTAAATGGCTTATTGCAGTGCTGTCCACGAGAATACCGGCCATTCCGTATTCCAGATGCTCTTCGGTCGTAATCTTCGTCTGCCTTGTGATCTCTTGTTTGGTCGCCTCCGAATGCGCCATCATCGCCTGAGGAGTACACCCAAGATATCCAGTCAAGGTTTGAAGTGATGGACAGTTTTGCATAAGAGCGAGTCAACTTGGCAACTGAGAAAATGAAAACCCGATACGACACGAGAGCTACAGGACATCGATTCAAAGAAGATGACAAGGTGTGGCTGTGGAATCCGATTCGACGGAAAAAACTCTCTCCTAAACTACAGTCACTTTGGGATAGTCCTTACAAAGTCCTAAACAGGCTGAACAACGTCGTAGTTCGGATCCGTAAGTCATCGAATTCTAAGCTGAAGTTGTTCATTACCACAGGCTAGCTCCATACTATAGCCATATTACTCATACGTAGAGTATATATTCTAAATAGACTTTGGTCCTATTTGTTCCTCAATTTGTAAAATTGAGCACCCATTTATTGATTTAGTATTTGATTCGTATTATGTTATTTATTGCAATTATTTTTTAAGTATTGCATTAATTTTCCTTAGTTGTAAGTATGGCTTCTTTTGCAGGGATTGTATTGCCCGGGACGTGAGGCCTTGAGAACAGGGGAATGTTATGAATTTTGAACTTAGATAGGTAATTTTAGTGGAATTATATGTAAAACTGTTGTATTTCTTTTATATAATGTAACATGAAAAAGGCTAAAGAGACGAATTATGCCGGAAAAGTAAGAATATAGGGCAAGTCCATTTAACATTGGGTAAATGGGCATCTCAATAATTTGGCGAGGAATCGCCAAACTTGGTGACGTTTTGGTTCGTTCTCTGTATTACCATAATAAATATTGTACTTGAATGAATGTAATTGATCATTATATTAGCTGCAACCGTAATTCGATATTGCCTTCGAATAATTTCAGAGAAATTCTTTCTGCCAGAGAAGCAGAAATTACTAGAAATGTCTATGTGGCTGGTTGAAAATTATATATGACCGGAGAAGGAAAGCATCTGCTCTCAGTTGTTGTTTTTGCGAGTTGTTAGTTCAGCGTGAACTGAGAACTCTGGGTTAGCTTTCTCTTTAGATGCGCTTTACATTGGGTTGTGTTTAACGTTATCAGTGGTTTGAAGTGTAACTACTGATTGTACTCTGTGATACTGTGAACACCTGTACGAATATTTCTGTGGAAAATTCCAAAACTTTGAGGTGTTTCTTTTGATAAAATAAATTTTATTAACGTATCATCGGATCTGTGTGTATTCAATCTATTACGAACCCGTACGTACGCAACAATATATTTATCAGTAAAATTTATTATTTGATTTGATAAATTTAATATTCTTCATAAAAAATAAGAATATAGATGATGGCTTAAACAAAATATTTCAGCGAGTTGCCCTAATTTTATTACTTATAGTATGTATTACTTTGTTACTACACTGCTTTTAGGCATTTTTCAAAATTGGCATGTATCCTAATGTCCAAAACTTAATCTTAATGGTCTAGGTTTACAGTGGTGGAAATAGTATAAAAGCTAAATTATTATAACAAAGCTGTTTAAAAAATGGGCCATGATCAATCTACAAATAGCCGTATCTTGTTTCAGTATCTTATTACGTCTCAGTGTCATTTTATTTCTTAAAGATTAAAGTAAAAATAGTGCCAGTGTCATGCTGTTTATGATCATGTTAATGAGCTGCACAGATAACAGTGCCCACTGATCACATGCCGCCCAACCGGTATAGTGATTAGCGTCGCTGACTGCCGTGCCAAATGGCCCGGGTTCGAATCCCGGAGAAGGCATAGAAGTTTGTAAATGTATAGTGTCCGTGCAGCATGGGGGCATGTGCGGTGAGCCGAAAGTTCCCTCGAGAAGTTGTAGTAGGGGAAGAGGGGAGACTTTCGGACCCATCCCTCCAGGGTGCTTTCTATCAAAATTGGGGCGAAACTGAGCTAAATCGCACTGTCACCTGTAAGGTGCTCAAGGCTGTTGCCAACGACATTGAAGGTCAACAATACGCCATCCCACGCTTGCTCAATGGGATTAGAGTCGGAACAGCATGCTAAGCTTTCATTTGAACTAGTTTCTTCTTCAAGAAACTGGTGCACGAGGAATGCAGTGTGAGGACAGGCATTATCTGTTTGCAACAGCATCTGAGGCATTCATTTGGACTATAGTTTCTTTTTCAAGAAATATCTGTTTGCAAAATAAAGTTGCGGCCAATTGCGCCAGTATATGTATAAACAATATAATCCAGTCTGTAGACTCTGTACCTCTGAGTAGAGATCGGCAAAACCGCTTTTTTTATGGAATCGAATCAGAACCATTCTCTCACTAAAATTAATAGGATCTATTTTATGATTCACTGTTCACTAATAATAACCTTGATGGAAAAGATCCAGAACTATG
>KK118412.1:55829-70018 GCA_000611955.2 Stegodyphus mimosarum
GAGGTTAGAGTGAAAAAAAAATCGAATGAGATCAAGGCCATTTAGCGAGGCTGGATCGAAGTGCGGAAAGTACCGAGCGATCCTTGAGATCAGAAAATTCGACTCAATCAATTTCTCTGAATTTATTTCTTTGAAGTATAGTTTCGAGATTCTCTAAAACCTTCTTTCTACACAGAACTAACAATAAAATCATAAAATAAAAATTTTTCAAATAGTTGGAAATGATAAAAATCAAACTCAGTTTTAACAAGGGAGGATAAACGGTCTTTTCTCTGAAATGGGAAGTTGGTACGCTTTCCTTTCACCCCCCCCCCCCCTCATGCTTTCGCTCGCTTAGTACATGAACGAATAGTAAATCTCTATTTCTGCCACGCTTCCAACAAAAACTGTCCACGAAATATAAAAGAACTATGAATCCATACTCCTGAAATCAGAGTAAATTCGTTCAGTAAAGTGAAACTTTTCTTTGAATCAATTCCGGAGCAGATCATCCAATTCTACCTCTGAGCACTAAGAGTTCCATGTGAATGCACATACAGATCTGTACAGCCACCTAAAGATATTCCTTTCCCATATATTAGACGGAAGATATCGAATGTTTGCTTCTCTTCATATGTAAACATGTCGAGAATCAGTCTGTAAAGCAAAGTGGGACTCACTAGTGAACAGACTACACCTCTAGTATTTTCAGTCCAGTTTACATGCCAAATTCGAACACTCCCTCGGGGACAGAAGGTAAGTGGGGCACACAATGCCAGTTGCTCAGCATACAGAACTCTTTGCAGTCTTCTGCATACTGTCGTAGATGATACTGTTCTTCCTGTAGCAGAAATAAGCGCAGATCTAAGCTAAGATGAAATCGAGTACTGTTGCGACGTGCATTAAGCCACAAATGCTGGTAACCTGAAAAAATAATAACCTAGTTTTCATTTCTGCAGATGACCGAGGATAGGTTCTATCGAGGTAACCTCGGTAGGTTTTTAAAAGGCTGAACCAGTAGTTAGAAATTGGTTCCACAACTGGCTTACCACGGAACAGTTGACATTTAGCCATCTTGCAACATCTGACTATAGTGCCTCTGCTTTTAATCAGCTTATAGTTATATAGCACAATTCTGCTGGTAAATATCGCTTTGAGCTCAATTTTACATTTAGGCTGTCTCAAATTGTTTAATTTACTCTCCTGTATTGAATAGTGATTCCCTCATAAACAGCTCGTTTTAAGCTGTATCATATTTATGTAAAGGGATGGCAGGATCACGCTTGCATAATGCTACTTGATGCAGTTTGCTTTCATTTGTAACATATGCAAATTTCAAGAATTTTGAGCTATTTTAACCAATTTATCGGCACTTTTCAATCTGTCACTTTCAAGTGATAACAAAGTTATCACACAGGATTGGGAATATCATGCTTATAATCAATTTCTATTTAACTCATGCATTGTCAAAACTTTGGCATAATTTTTTAAACTATTTGCCGATAAGCTACAGAGCTCAAATTCTGTGCATACACCCTTTGTGGATGAAAATTCAAGAAGGTACAATAATATTCCATTTAAAAATTTCCAAATCAAAATCTGTGGTTCAAAGGATAAGAAATTTCAAATGATGATTTGCCTTTTTAGGCATTCTGCCAAAACAGATCCAAGAGTCACCCATTCACAATTTTATGCAGAAAGGTGCACACACCCAGGTGCTTGAGTATGTGGCTCCAGAGCTTAGTTTACAAAATTCGAAATGCTTGCATTTTATAGCAACCAATCAGGAAAGATAAAAAATAAATGTAAATAAATAATAAAAATTAGCTAATTAGATTAAATTTAAAGACAAATAGTTAAATAACAAAATAAAATACTGAATTTCATTTTATTTGGGGCATCGACTAAATTACAGTTTCACTCAAAAGCTGAAAAGTACAGAAGCCAGGTTCCGACTGAATTTAAACCATGAATATATGGTATAATGTGCTATTTCAAAGAATAGTATAACACAAACCACCTTTTTTTCTGAACAGTAATGAAAACAAGTACAGTGGCTAAATCTTGATTAATGAGAGAAGAGAGAATACTAAAAACAGTATGAGGATATGGAAGAAAATGTCGGTACGATAACAAAGAAGAATCAAACACTGTTTAACATAATTCCCAGCTGATGTAATTACTGTGGTAAGCATAATGTGTTAAAGAAGAAAAATGTCTCAAATCCAAGAGTTGAGTTGTAAGCTGAGAATTATGAAAAATTCTATATAAATAACCATTTTCACCCACTTTATCTGATTACATCGGTCTGAAAAGTCAGCAGATACTTTCTTTCGTAAGAAGTGGATGTATTTGAAGAATTTTCTCCAATAATTGGGTGTTACATCTATCTTGCATAGCCTTTGTTTAAAATACAGAGAAACACAGGAGGGAGGATAATGATTAAAAGATAAGCGATAAGTGTTCTTATCATCAGATTGATGGAATATTGATCCTACCATCATAAATATGGGTGATTTTATGGATTAGTAACAGTTAGAATTTGTAGAAACTATAAGAAAAAAAAAATGTGAAATGTGAAAAACAGTTTCAGTTAAAGATATTAATAAAATTTGGTATATCTGATTTTCATACATACAAAGGTTCTCTATAGCCATACAAAATAATATTAAAATTTTAGAAAATTGAATAGGACCAAAATGTTTTGCTACAAACCAGGTTCACTATAGTAGGGTGTGATTGTCTATATACTTTGCAAAAACAATATTACACAGCTTTTATATCATCGCACTTAATTCAGTAGCAATATCAAAATGATATAATGAATATTTGAGTAAGCAAGTAAATGAAAAAGCAAACATATATGATAAAATAATTTATTTTAACAGCTATGATTAATATTTGAACTTTATACATGATAATTTTGGCATATCTTAACATTTGTGTATAATATAACATTTCAGCTTTAAACATAACTGAAAAAGTATGAAATATAAACAATCTTTATCAATTTCATCTCACATGAGCTGTACAAAATATTCATACATGATTATTCAGTGATGACTATATTACAAATGAACATCATCATCAGATCTTAATAAACAATTTTCACACAAAATGAAACATTTTGAATGAATGTTTTTCCATTGTCTAAGCAAAATGTAAAGAAAAATATGAATTTGTATAATGCATATTTTTCATAGCATTATGTAAATGCATATTTTATCTGTTAATAGAAACTGCTAATTCTATAGTTATCTGTTAATAGAAATAGCTAACTCTTAAACCTTGGAAGGTATTAAGAATTAATTAAAATTATATGATATAAAAACAGCATAAATACTAAAAACAGGTATTAATATAAAACTGACCAGAAAAAAATCAACACAAAACATTAATTTTTTAGGTCTGAATAGGAAATTTGTTGTATTAAGGAAGAATTGACCATAAGAATAATATACCACAAATAACTTTGTATTGCGATTTACAATAGCTTTTCTCTTTAAAAATTAGCTAATTTTAGTTTTTAAGATTACTTCAATGTCATGAGTTTGATTTTCCCCACTGAACTGGATTCCCTGTATTAACCAATAATAATCTAGAAATGAAATCGACAGTCTTGTACCTATTTCTCTAATCAATTTCTCCAGAGTAGGTCTTTCATATTAAATAAACATGCTCTAATTTCTCTTTCTTTAATAAATAACCTCAATTCATGAATTAAGAATAAAATAACCTCAATTCATGAATCTGCGATCAACAGGAACAAAATTGCGATATAAAAAAAATCTAAGTGCTATATTCTATCTAGTTTGGCAGCACTTTCTTATAACTAAATGCCATAATTTAAAGACTGAATAATAGCAAGAATTGAGGTTTCCCCCCCCTTGCTCATCATAACTTTTCAATATTAAATAAAATTAAAATATATAAAATGGAATGTGAAAAAATGAAATGTCATAAAATGGAAGTAAATTATACATTTTTATCATTTTAGTTTAAAAAAAACTTTTATATATATATGATATGATAAATAGCTCCAATCTACTATTAAAGTTTCAATTAAATTACATTTTGTGAAATTGATTTAAAAAGACGATACATAATTATACAAACAAAAAAAGAGTAATTTTTCTGTTGATATCATCTATGCTTCTAATTTTCACAATCAAATCTAAAATACAAGAAATACAAGGAATATGAAATCTGAATACAGGAAAAAAGAGCCTTTGCCAACTAACTGAGAAGGGTTAAAATTCATAATTTTTTTACTATTGTTTAATTTTATATGATACAAACCAAAACTTATGGAAAGATAAAAACTAAATGCTATACTTAAATTAATAACTGAAAGTAAACAACCACTAAAATAATTTATATTCAAAAGAGTGAAAATTAACTTTGAAAGTAAATCCAACATTAGAGACAAATTAATTATTATGGAATGTACAACAGCTGTAGTGAAATCTTCCTAACACAACCACTCTACTTTTTGGTCTTTTGTGGATTTGGCTTCCTTAGATAACAAGACTATTAGCGATATTATATAGCAGTGTTTATTTGCTTTCTAAGAAATTCTGATAAATTCAATGATGGTCACTATACAGAAGCTGATTTATAGGATAGCATAAGTTACAACAGTGAAAAGTTGCATGTTCCAAGGGGTCCGCTAATAATTAATTAATTAATTTTAAAAATGCTCTATGTCTTCAGATAGATGAGGGGCTTCAAAGATGTAGGTGAGATGAGTCCTCTACTTCATAAATGTATCATTATTGCTATAAAAAGATTTACTGTATCCCCATTTGTTGCCTTCAGTACTGATTAAAAGGAAGAACATTACATTAAGAGTGAAGAGCAAGTTTTTAATTATAAAGAAGAAAAAGCTTTCAGTTCATCTGAGAACAAAGTTAATCCCTGGAACTGAAGTAATGTATCATATGTTTAACTCATACATTCAAGTTTCTATAATGATAAGACACAGAGAGACAAATATTTAGTATACATACAATTTTTTATCTGAAATGTTCTAAAATTTTAAAACTATTGGCAGCAGAAAATAGAAATGTACAAAGATGATTAATAAAATGACACAGAGGAAAAATATATCTTAAATAATAAAAATCATGGCATTATGATTTAAAATGATGTTTTTCCTACAGTTATATTTAAAACTGATATTTTCTCTTCCATGTTTAGGGTTAGATATAAGAGACAGGAAGACAGTACATATCATAAGAGATGATAAAAAAGTTTCCATTTGAGGGTGTTACTACAGCGTATATGTAAATATATGCTTTTCTGAGGAGGGTATATAAGCACCAATGTCTTGGCATGGAATTATTGTGGCATTCATCTATTTCTGAAGTTCGAATGTTGACAATAGTGATGTTATTACCAAATGCATCCAAACAGGACCAATGTGATATTATTCTATTTTTGGTTGCTGAAGCCATCCGGTAACTGAATGATTCATTTAAAACTGGTAGCCATTCATCACAGAAGGAAGAATGTCTGTCAAAAACCCCCCTTGTGGAATGGTGCAGCCATTCATCACAGAAGGAAGAATGTCTGTCAAAAACCTCCCTTGTGGAATGGTGCTTTATGTTCAGCGATTTGATTCAAGATGCAAGTCGATGTAGCACCCTTCATATCCCTTATAGACTACAACAAACGGGCAATTGATGATGGGATAAGGGCAGAACATTGCATATTCATGTGTGCACTCTCAAAGGATCTTGACATAAGCTTTGGTAGCATGCAATGCATTTTCTGTCAAGAATTAGGCTACCACAAGGTCTGCAGTCAGTGGATACCCTGGTGTTGGATCACGAACAAGAATCAAACTGGACCCCTGTTTGCCTATAGCAAACATAGTGCATTTCAATGCTGAAGGCAACACATTCCTTGGGCACATCATTGCAAATGACAAAAGCTAGTGCCACCACTATGAGGTGAAACCATCAACTATGTAGTGGTATCTATCATCCTTCGTCCCAAGAAGTTCAAAAACCAGTCATTTGCTGGCAAAGTGATGTTCTTTGATTTTTAGGACCCACCATTTATTGATTTCAAGGATCTAGATATCTCCATTGCTTGGAAATGGTACTGCAATGCTGGAGAGATTACAACATGCAATTAAGGAGAAACATCTGAGAAAACTGCATGTCCCCAGCAAATGTCATAATGGAGAAGTTAGACACACTAAAGTGGGAGATGATCAAGCACTCACCTTACAGTTTTGATCTCTTCCCATGCAATTTTCATAGCTTCGGTCCCTTAAAGTCCTTGAAGGTTGATGGTTGTGGTTGGACGGAGAAGTGCAGCAAGCAGTTTCAAACTTCATCAAGAAGCGGAAAAAGGAGTTTTACTTAACCAGTATATTCAACCTGGTGAAGCGGTGGGATGATTACCTAAATGCACAAGGTGATTTTGCATGACTAGCAAACCAAGTTGGACTGCACAGCCTTTGAATGAAAACTTTTTTACTACCCCTTATATTTAGGAATTGCATTTTTGGCACAGTATTTTTTTAAGTTATTAAAAAATTACTTTTTCACAAAATTTAATAACAATATTATGACAATTTAAAAAATTAAAACAGTTACTATATCCTTTAGTGAACATATCTTATTTTGTCAAAAATTTTTATTATACTGATGAGATAGTGAAATGACCAGTGGGTTCATCTATCTACCAGTGAATACCCTAATCATCAAGAGCTTTACCATTATGGAAAATATGCTATACTATGTATAAAATCTGTTGCCCACAGTGAGGTATTTTCAAAACTTGACGAATAATTGAATACATCACTAAATTAAAATACTTAATACAATAAAACCTTAAATTAAGACTTTTAAGCATAGTTACATATTTATTTATATCTAAATTATACTATCCTTTTTATAAATTAGAAACATAAAAAAAAACAATATATTGTGAAAAAATGTTAAGATATCATATACTAATGTGAAAATAGGTAAGATAAATTTTAAACTTAACATTTGCATGGTTTATAATGGTTGAATATTCTAATACAGAAAAGAAATAAATTATGTGTACTCAACAGGTATTTCTAATTATCAAAGAAATGCAACTTATATGCACCCCAACTGTTTGTTAATGTATGCTAATATTACAATGACAACAGATTACTTTTATTACATTTATAAAGTCAGAAAGCATATGAAATATAAACAAGCACTTCACTGGTTGAATTTTTCATCCCCACTAAAATTATATAGAATTTTTTTTAAATTCACATTTCCTTGCTTCTGTGAATAAAAATCACGCTGAAACTTGAAAATTAAAATACAAAATTCTAGAATTAAAATTATACCTCCCTCAAACAATCAAATTAGCTTTACTAGCTAAATTTTACTTTCTAATCAACAGTTTATAGCTTTTAGACATATATTTATTTTATTAAATTTAGGATAAATTGTTTTTTTAATTACTTTTAACAGTTATATAATCTGACATTTTTTATTTGGGAGACTAAGATTTGTTTCTACATGTTCTAAATATTGTCCCCCAGTGAAAGATTGTAATTAATTAATTAATTAATACTGAATACATTTTTTTTAAAAAGCTTCTAATAATTGTATATCAATTAATCTTTGAACTCTTAATATATTAATTTAAATTAAATTCTATCCAATGTAAAATCTGATTACACATACTGCAAAAGAAAACACAGCAATTCTAACACCGTATTAGGGCACCCTAAAAAATCACCTATAGTACAAAATCTGGATGTCCAATATCTGCAATGATCAAATATTTTAACATCCAGGCTGCCAGATATTTTTTGCAAAAAGGGAAAAAGAAGTAGGTTCTAAAAGCTATGTTTCATTTTAGCATGTGCTTAATTCTTCACACATGTGGTAGGATGTGAAAGGTACTGATTCTTAATTTTAGTTCTGTACTAAATAAAGCATCTGCATGCAGAAGAAACATAATTATTTGTTAACATAAATCTAGATGATCAATAATTTGTTGGCCCCATAGCTGCCTTTTTGCTACAGATAGATCAAACCAAAATAGTCTAACAAAGTTCTTTGCTAATTTTACACCTACTGAATAACTTCAAACTATGATGCCAACTTGGCAATCATTTTCGATAAGAGAAGCTATTAGTCTGGTAATAAGATTTTGTGTTGGTTCACTATAACTATATAAAGAAATTAAATAGTGAAGAAAATCTGCATGTATGTATAGCCTGTGGAAAAATGCAGGTACCTAGAGTCATCAAACTTCATATAATGTAATCCTCCACTCAAACATGAGCACATGGAAGCCCAAATTTTGAATTTCAAATACATTTTATTATTTATTTCATATTTTGTAAAATTTTAATGAATTGTTTATTAACAAACTCAACAATTTGAAAGCAAGCAGTGGCAACACTATTCAAAATAAAATTCGAGTTCGAGAAGTTCGAGAGACTATTATCATTCGGAAAAATACTAGATATTTATCTTTCAATTTTAATTAACAAACTTGGTTCTATGAAAGCAATGTGTTGCTGCAACCAGAAATAAAAAAACTTTTATCTTCCATGCACCAGCATGCTGCCATTGAGTAAATTCTAAGATACTTTCATATTTAATCTGGAAGGTTATTGAGTAATAAATTGAATTTTATGTGGCGTAGGTGTGAAGAACATGAAGCACCTTACTAAGAAAACTGAACTTTTCCGAAACTCTTTGAATTTTTAAGCTCTTAAGAGAATTCTAAACATGTGCTGCCATGCAGCTTTTAAAAACTCAGTGATTTTGTTGTTGAACTGTATGTGATATAAGTGCAAAGAAAACAGTATTTAATTAAACAAAAAATTTGCAGGAGCAGACTGGTAAACTGTGAGTTCAGTGAGAGCATAAAAAAAAACCTTTACACACTCTTTTAGGCAACTGTTAAAATCTGAAACCTTTCAGAATTTTTTTTTTTTTAATCATTTCCATTTTCTGCTTTCATGTAACTATAAACTCATGACAACTTGGAAAATGACATATGCAGTAATGTCTATGACACTTTTGTTTTGAAATATTAGAAACTGAATACCAAACAGCATGGTAACCTTTTATGTTGGCAATGATTACAGACTTAAGCCAACTGTGCTTCAAAGTGTTGAATGTGTTGACAAGGAGAAATTTAACAGATTCAATTTTAGAGAAATTAAAATTAATTGAAATTTCTTTTCATGTGAAAAAAAAAGATTTTGTAAATGAGGCCAAACGACTGTATTTACTCCTATTTCAATTAAGAATAGCTCATTTGTTATTCAAGCCTTAAATATATATGGGGATTTATTTATTTGGCCTCAGATAAGCCTTAAGCATATGCGGGAAACATACATAATTATATTGAATAACTAAACTAACATAATTCAGCCTTAATTGAAGCAGCATGCAACAGATGCAAGAAAAAATTTATCAGAATAATGTATCTTTAGTCACCGATATCAGGATATATTGTCAATACTGTAAGATAGATGATAGCTAAGCATTATTCTATGCTAAAATGAGACACCACTAAAAATCTCTAGCATTCTAAATGCAGAAAATATCGCTAATGATAGTGAAGAAAGTGACAAAAAAGTTGCTCTGAAAACATACTGACTGATGATTTAGTGACATTCTTGACCTGACAACTACAGAACATTTTTTTTTTATTTGATTCCCTTAAGATCATAAATTGCTTCATTGTTTCACAAATACTATTTCAAATTTTCAATTTTATATTTTTTTCATATTTTTTATTTTATAATTTTACAATTTAATTACATAAATGTCACCTTACTAGATTTAAACTAATGATCTAAAATAAAAAAATTCTGAAATCCAGAACAGCTGAAGGTTCGACAAGTCCAGATCTAGGATTTGTAGCTCTTTTCGATAAATTTTTGAAAATAAATGGGAAAACTATGATATCCTTATCTTTAGGAAGTTTTGTCAATGCTACTTATATCATTCATATCAAATATGCAGTGAACTCTTTACAGTGATAGTAGTCATCTTGGAAAGGCAATGTTCAATGCTAACATTTATTTGTTTTTAGGAATAATAACCACTTTCAGAAGTAACTGTCAGAAAAGGTTTCTCTATATTTAAAAATATAACTAAATGTCTATTCATATTACTGCAAATTAACAATTTATAGAATTTCCAGTATTTATGAGAAAAATGTGATTTTTGCTGAGTTGTTTATCTCAAATCTATAAATTGAGTATATAGAAATAATTAATCGCATATAAATTTTCATTTATATTACACAATTTCTTATTTCTATCACAATATGAAATATTCAGTTACTGTTAAAATAAATATTTACAAATTAATCAAGTTTCATTTGTACCATATAAAACACAAAAAATATTACTGATCAACAAACAGCTGTCCCAAAGAAATACGAAATATTCAAATAAATTGCAGCTGTTTATTGTAAATACAATTTTCTGTTACACTTGATTCATGCATAGACCTCTGTTGGCTAAAATTAAGATCTGCTCATATAAGAATGAGGTAAGTAAACATTTATAAAAATTATAAAATAGCAAACATAAACCCTTTTACTCTGTTACACAGAAACTGCAGTCCTGCTGCAATATTACACGAACTTAGTGAAAGACAACTGCAAAAATATGATACTAACAGTTCATTAAATAATCAGATCAGTTGTACTATACACATTAAGTAAAAACAAGAAATACTAATAAAAAATACAGGCATGCAAAATCACAACTTAACTGAACAATTACTTTTCAATGTAAAAAAAAAAAAAAAACAGGAAAAATAACTAAATTACCACAAAGAGTATATTTTATTTCTTCTATATTTAAAAGCAAATATTTCTTGGTTATTTTAATATTTGATATAAAACACTTATATAAAATCACATTAAAAATTGTTTTCACCAAAAATGTATCTTATTCATAAAGAATTCTTTACAGTCAAGATAAAAATGGTTAATTTAATATATTTAGATATTTGTTTCATATAAACCTGACTAAATCATAGAATTAAATTATATGCATTCCAACTGGTGTCAAAAATTCAAATCACTAAATTTCTTAAAAATTTTCTTTCATTGGCTACAAGAAATATTACTAAATTACAATATCTTTTCAATATATTTCCCAAAATTTTCAGATATATTTTATATTTAAATTATTTTAAATAGTTATTTTTTAATTTGGCTTTCTTTTTTCACTTTATGATATGAACAAATGTCAAACCTATTCATTTAAATATTAAAAGATGTTGAATACAATGAGGCATTTCTTACTTTATAAATAAACTGTCTGAAGCATAAATACATCTAAAGCACTGCAATTTAAAATTATGGTGTTTATAAAAATACTTTCGAAATTCTCTCAAGAGGTATAGTACATTTCTAAGCAATGCCTAAATGACTATGATTCATATCATACGTCTATGATATTGAACACTCAGATGTTTGATTTTCCTCTTGTGGAGAATCTAAACTTTCTGCAGATTCAGCTAGAGAACTTTCATCATCTTTATCAATTTGTGTACCTTGTAACACAAGAGTACCTTCTATGCCAGGTATATCACTGCTTGTAGAAAGTCTGTGACTGCTTTGTTCTTTGCTATAAAGAACATCACTGCAAAATTCTTCAGAGGCTGGCTGCATGTCAAGTTTGAGAAGAGATGATGATGGAGAACACTTTTTGCTGAGAGCTTTTGCTTGGTTGTGTATGACATGCATAAAGGCTTTATAACCAGAGCTATAGCAATGGGAAAAAAGAAATAAACATAAAATTAGAAGTAATATGATCATAAAACCTAATATTGCTTCAGCTTATATGGTAGCATATCTTAAAAACTATACGTTTACTGGAACTATTTTAGAAAGTCTGGAATAATATATTTAAAAAATTATACCAATGCAATGAAAATCCAAGCAATTTCATTATGGATATTTAAAAAATGCATGTAAAAACTTTAATTTCAGAATTTTGTATTTTGAAAGGTCAACTGCATACAAAAAGAACTTTTTGCCTCATTTATAAAATTCTGACTTTAGTTTTATTAACTCTTTTAAATGTAATGTATAAAATAATTTGTTTCAAGTTAAAAAGGGAAAACTAAATAGGAATTTAAAATTTATTTTTCCAATGCAAAAGGATTACTTAAATGATTTATTCCACCATGCAAAAACATACAGCAAAAATTTCTACATTTATTACTTATATCAAGTGCCCACGATAACACTTGGAAGAAAAATTGTGTAAATTCAGTACTGGTAATCAAATGTGTTATATAACCTTTATCATTACGCAAATTTAGGATTATGCAATCACTAAGGGTGACAAGATGGGTGTACACATTTTCCTCATTAAAGAAAAAAAAAAGTAAGTCTAGCCAAAAATAATTTAATATAAATGATTAAAACTTGAATACTGTAAATAAATATAAAATGAAATCTTTCACAGCAGTTATCTTCCTAAGATCCTTCATGACAATTACCTTCCTTCACCTTTAAAGTGACAGACATTGCTGAACATAGAATTAGATGGATATTCATTTCACTCATATTCACACATCCTCTTATGTGAACATCTTTAAAGACTAACATCATTCACAGTCTTGCATAATCATCTCATAAAGGTTTGATTATATACAGTATATACATAAAGCACCAGGAGCACTTAAATTTTCTTTGAGTAGGACATCAGAAACCCTTCTGCAAGCTCTGTATACAGCATTCAAAATTTTTTTCCTTAAAAAAATGGACAGAAAACACTTATCAGCACTATTTCGGCAATTACTTTATAGCCCATTATTTAAAGCACACTGTATTATTTACATCATCATAAAACACACACAAGCGTTCTGTTTACTAATATATTCAACAGCAGTTCTTACTTTCTGATTACTTATCTTTTGACAAGTGGTCATTTTGCTATCATGATTACAAATACTTCATTTCTATAGTAAAATCATCTTCATTTCTATCCACTGCATTTGAAAAGCTTGTTACTTTAAATCTTTTCCAAATGATATCCCAGAACCAATTCCTCACACTGGCAATATCCACATCATAGCCGATTCACTAGTTTTTGTACTTGCGCAATACCACCACATAGTCATTTCTTCCCACGAAAATGGCAGCACAGAGATTGCATACTTCAGTGTTTGTTCTCCCTTATATACCCTTTTCTTAAAATCAAGGTAAGGCATTACAGGAACATACATGACATTTTAAATTAACAACCACTTTTTTCCTGCATTCACACAATAACTTCATGTGATAATCCCCCCAAAAAACACTAGTATGGAGATTACATGGGCTAGCATCCCCCCCATATTCCTTCCTAAAAATATAGATATACATATTTTTTTTTTAAATAAGCCCTCAAAGTGATGCATCTTTTTAGATCTGCTTAGCAACACCTACATTTAAATAACATTTATTAGCTAAATTGGTATCATTATTTATTTTAATTTCTGTTTTTATAAACATCCATTAAGATGATACACTCTTTTGCAAAAAAATCGAAGCACCAAGAAGGATTTTTGCGATCGTGACGAAATTTGGTATGCAAAAACATCTTGATCACACATGCAAATGATCAAAGTTTCAATGCAAATGAACTGGAATTACCATTATTGTGTGCATTTTTAGTGCGCAATTCGCAAAGTATAAAACCAGTAACAAATGCAGAAAATTTATCTTTTTTTGTTGCTGTCATTGTAATTCCATAAAGAAGCAACTAGAGATGCCATTACAATGATATCGAAGACCTTACAGACAACTAAACAACTTCGAATGTGGTTGCATTGTAGGGTTGCGTGAAGCTGAGTGGTCATACTGAGCAACAGGCTGCCACCTGCAGCATACAGACACTGCTGTGCAGAGTTGGCAGCAATGGTTGCTACAAGGAAATTGCCAATGAAATGATGACTCTGGAAGGCCAAGGAGCACAAATGCGAGGCAAGATAGGATGTTTATTCACCAGGCCTGAACTGTCCCAACGGTATCATAGTCGACTATTCAACGCATTACAGCCACGTCTATACCTCCCGCGGTACCGTCCACCACCTCATGGCACTTGTCTGAGGTCTTTGCGGCACACTACCTTTTAAAGTAGGAATTTCAATTAAAAAATTGGTAGGCAATCTAAGCAGGCCCAGATGAGTACACGGGTAAAATTTTGTAAACATAGCACTTACCATTTTAAT
>KK118413.1:1387-31835 GCA_000611955.2 Stegodyphus mimosarum
CCCCGGGGTGCTCCGCATCAAAACTGGGAGCAGAACTAAGAGAAGTCGTACTGTCACTTGTATGGTGTTCAAGGCTTCAACACGACGGCCTTGAACACCATACATTACGGCCAACGACAGCCGTAATTTTACACTCCTTACCATGATGAATTTCGTCAGCTTGTTTTGATGTTACTATCAGACAAGTAAGATAAATCACTACCTGCATAACAACACGTGACTTTCATGTACATTTTTTTGTACCTTCAGTTATAAGGTATTTCTGCCGCCTTCTTCGCATGCTTTCGTGGTGTAGTGGTCTGCATGCTCGACGCGTAACCGAGAGGTCCGTGGTTCGATTCCCGGCGAAGGCGTTGCTCATGTTTCATGTCTCCTGCTTCGTAATAACCTAATGTGTCTACACTGGCGCCCGAACTAAAATAAGCTGGTGGATGATGATTCTCCACCACCGCGATTTGGCGATTGGGTCCCCCAAACCCCAGTCGCCCTTTAAAAGGGGGAGTATATAAGGTATTTCTCCCGCCTTCTTCGCATGCCTTCGTGGTGTAGTGGTCTGCATGCTCGACGCGTAACCGAGATGTCCGTGGTTCGATTCCCGGCGAAGGTGTTGCTCATTTTTCATGTCTGATGCTTCGTAATAACCTAATGTCTCTACACAGTTTCTTCCATCAGTTTTCAATCAAATTTGAATATCAATGTACTGTTTGCAGTTAAAGTGTATGCTGTGGTAAACCATTCACCTGTTTAGCCTGTGACGTGTATCTGCCCACTTAGCAGACCTGTGGAATTGGCCAGCGAATTTTATGTATCTTAGAGTCCAGGATTAGAATCCTCATTAGCTAGAGTATAGATATTTAAGTGAAGATTAGATTATTTTTATAATGTGAATTTCTCGAAATCTACAAGGTACGATGTTTTGTAACTTTTATGTGTAATGTTGCGTGCATACGAGTTGGCAATAGATTGAATGCAAAAAAGTCCGATAAAAAAGTTAATAAAATTTATTCCTGTCACAAGAAATGTAACAAAGCTGGAATTTTCCTTAGAGATATTCGTATAATATCGCTCAATATAATCAGTAGCTATACTTTAAACTACTACTAAAAACTTTAAATAGGACGAAAAGCACAGAGAAAGCTATTCCGAGCAACGTAAACGACAACAGCTCATTAAGCAACAACTGAGCTGAGATTCCGCTATATGTCGAGAATACTCTGCAATTTGCATGTTTTTATGTGGCTGTCGTAAGGTAGGTTCCACTGGAGGCGCATTAGGTAGAAAGAATGCTGGAGCTTTGATGCTTTGGTTGCATATTCTGGTTTACAGCAGGAATTAATTCCGCTCTTACCAGAGCTTATCACGGAAAGCTCATCAAATTGGTCCACCATAAAGGTGTGTACCTCAAGATAAAATACAATAAAAATAAGAAAACATTGAGACTCATTGTCTCTGAAATCTCGCTGACGGATGAGGATACGATGACAGATTGTCCTATCAAGGGTGTGGCGGCAGTCCTGTGATTCTTGCTCAGCTACTGAAAGTTTTTAAATCCAAAATTTGCAATAAAATTAATACGAAGTTTAGACATGTTGATCTCGTCTCTGCGTGTCTGCGCTATTTAAGAGAAAAGCTGCAAATGGCCTATTTCTCCTGTCTTCAAGTATTTCCTAAGCGAATGTTTCCGAAAAGATAATGATAATGCACTGATGATGTCAGTATTGGTATCGGTAACGTTATGCCGGGATATTCCGAATTTCTCAATGTGTCCGGCTTAATAAAAATGTTGCCCTAAAGACACTTCAAGTAAAAATAAATAAAATGAGATACCCAGAAGGGAAAATTTAACAAATGTGGAAAGGAGAACATTTTCTCCTAGGTTTGAGAGATCAAACTAAAATCCTGTGGATTGGAATATGAGATTAAAGCTATAGTAGAGATGCGTGCAAGATGAAAGTCTGTAATGCATTATGATGTTGAAAAATAACTACTGGCATGGGAATGTAACAGGCCGTAGGCTGCTATTGATGTAACACTGGTCCATTCAGGAAGACGCAGGATAAATAAAATACTACCTGGATAGTATACGCAATAGTTCCCTTGCACTATAACGCTAACCGTGGTTAAAGTATGTCCTTCCACAACGACATGAAATGAGCAGCGTTGTGCGCTTCGATATAAAAATGTAACGATTTCCCATCGCCAAGCAAAATCTGTATTCATAACTGAAAGTGGTACGGTTACGTTCCTTTCTTTGGCCGACGAGAAGCCTTCCGACTCTCACCTGTTACTCTACATCGAATTTATTGCAGTTCGTCGGAATTGATATGATAGCATAATGTTCACAATCAATCCGTGTGCAGAAGGATAGCATATTTCACAAGACAATCCACCCTCCACTAGGTGCTGTCTAATAGCAGTGTATTAATAACATGATTACCTTAGAAATGCTACGACATACTATTAGATGCATAAATGTTCTTCAATAATTAGCTCCTTAATAAATGTTTAATGTAATTTGATGTAATTAATTATTCTAATATAAATGTATTGTTTGTCTGATGTACTAATACATGTTCGAAGTAATTATGTTATATTAATCTGTCATAATCCAACTTTTGTTCATCGGTTAAGTTATAAGGTATTTCTCCCGCCTTCTTCGCATACCTTTGTGGTGTAGTGGTCTGCATACTCGACGCGTAACCGAGAGGTCCGTGGTTTGGTGGAGAATATGGCCCTGTTAGCCACAGAGTGACGTCACGGAAGGCGTCTTTCATTGATTTTCTTCGCTTCAGATTTGAATTTTCGTTCAATGTTTGGATGCTTTTGTTTTTGATGATGAGTAATAATATTTCCAGAGACTTATATAAAAACGTATACAAAAGGTCGTTTGCTCATTTGTAGTTAAGATTAATGACATAACAGGTGTTATTTTAAGAAATATTCACGAAATTTTCTATCCAGTGTTTACGATATTTTACATAATTGTTCTTACATTATATAGTAATGATTTTTTTAGGATTCGAATGATTTTTTTAAAGTTTTAAAATAGATGAATAAAAAGGGGGTCTTATTTATTAATGTAAATAAATCTTTAATGTTTAGTTATTCATGCTTCCACTAAATATTAAGGCAAATAGAATACTTCAATAAGTATTTCGAAAAATATGTTTACGAAATTTACTACTGACTTCATTCATCTCAAATTCTGAAGTTTTAATTTCGAAGGCGCGAAGGAAAGGGGAAAGGGGAAAGAGGAGATTGAAAAGATTCCAAAGCATAAATAATTTACTGACAAAAAAAATAAACATTATTAATGAAATTAGAAGACGTAAAAATTGACTTTTTTAATATCTTATTGCAAGTTATTTATTGCATTTATTAAAGTTTTAAATCTTAAGAATAACTCGAATGAATGACCAATAATACATCCAGTTCTTTAAATTAGATATACTTCAGAAGTTTCAGAAAGTATTCAAATGTATTTTTAATTCACTTGCGTTATTATCTAATTAAAAGAACAGCATATCAAAAGTTGCAGAAAAAACAAAATCTCCTGAAATCCTCATGACAATTGCCAACATGAATTAAATAACACTCATATATTCTACATTCACCATTAGTACATGGTGAATGTCGACATTCACTGGTCACATCCCGTATAAAAAATTATTTTCTATAGAATGCCGAACATCAGGTTTTTTTTAAAGGAGGAGATGTGAAAAATGTGCAAAGCCCTCGCCAGGACTCGAACCTAGACTTCTCGAATACGCGCCGAGTGTATTAACTATTCCACCATGAAGGCATGAAGAAAAGAGAGAGAAAATACTTTATGCACTCCTCCTTTTAAAGTGCGAATGGAGATTAGGAGACCCAATCGCCAAATCCTGGTGGTGAAAAATCATCATCCACCACCTTAAGTTGTTGCAATGAATCAGATTCGAATCACATAATTTAGCAAGTTTTTTATTACTATTATTTTATTTTCTCATTGACTACGTACTGTATAATTAAGTAAGTTTTTTAACTTCTATTATTTTCCTTTCTGATTTTGAATGTATTGTGTGTTTTAAGTACTTGTGTGTTTTTTCGCGACTGAATGACGGAGAAGAAAATATAACATTCTCATATATTCAACATTCACCATTAGTACATGGTGAATGTCGACATTCACTGGTGTAAGTCAGAAATAAGAGTATTTGGAAAATATTTCGGACATACACCAAGCCATGTGAACGTTGACATTCACCGGTGAAAGTCGACATTCTCCAGATTTCGGTGTTTCACCGTAACTTATATACTTTTAGCTGCATATATTCGTATGACATACTATTTTTTTTTTTATTTTAAAAGTCTCTTTTCTACTTTAAATTTTTTTTATTTTTTACTATCATTTTATTGTCTCATGTGTCTTATTACGTCGAAACGTATGAAGTTCTAACGTACAATTAAAAATTGTACTCTCGAAGTGCACCTTCTAGCTTCGAAGTGAGAGATAATCGGCACAATCCTTTAAAAATATTTTAACTTAAAACATGTGTTTAAAATAACTATTTCTAAGCGAAATTTTCGCAGTTAATGCTGCATAAGCAATGAAATGAAATACTCTATTTTGTTTATGTAAAATATTCAGTAACTTTGTTTGTAATACATTTAAATGTGAGAGTGAAAATTGCTGCTTTTCATGAGTATTATCAGTTTTTATTTGTTCAGTTCTCAGATTCGTAAATCATTAAAAATAAACTGTATTTCAAGAATTCATTTAATGCTTTAGAGAATTATATCATTATATGGATTTCTACATCTCGAAGGGAAAATTTTCAATTTATGTTGCTATCTCGCTGTCTTATTACAGTTGCTGTTGCTGCTACTGTTGTTGTTGCTGTCTTATTATAGTTTGTGGCAGGAATAATTTTATATTCAATTGCCATTCTGGAATGAGAGCCTGTTGAAAGAAAATTTATGCAAATTCTATTTATTTAACGAGTTGCATAAATAAAGTGCAGCTCAGCTTGAAGGATTCTGTCCGCAATAGGACAGATTACGTGTAATCATGTATGATTATTTAGTTTGCTATTGAAAATAATCTGCAGAGTAGTGTATTTTGTGGCATTGTACTATGAGTGTGAGAATTTTTATCTGGAACTTTCGATATAAATGACTGAAATTGAAATGCAATGCCAGCAGAAATTTGGGCAAGGATTTGTTTTCAACTGGTGAAAGATGATGCGTACCGAAGTTTTGAATAAGCTTCCAATTTGGAAGAAACTGCTACAGAATATTCTGTGAAAGGGAGGACGGATATTAGTGAGTAGAATGGTAACGGCAGAATACACTGCCCTTCAAAAGTTAAGGAACAGTATGTTTTTTGTGTCTAATTTGAGTATGAAACAATATAGAAACAAGAAATTTACAGAACATGTTCACTAAACAGTTCTTTAATAAATGCGACATAGAGTGTTTCTAAAGTTCAACGTAAATATGAATTGCAACAAAAACTTGCACTCTTAGCATAGAAATCCAGTCTTGGAGAAACAGTATATCAAAGTTTTCTGAGGAAAAATGGGGTGGTAAAATTACAAAAATGGATTTTAATAAGGAATGTGTCCAGTCCTAGCTGCAATACATTGGCGGCAGCGGCGTTCCATGCTGTCAGTTACGTTGTCGGTCAGCGAAATGGGAAGCAAGGACCAGACACGGAATATAAACCTTGTTCAAGCTCATCTAACGACCTTAGAGGAGGATTTAAAGTAGCAACCTGTCTCCCAAGGTAGTCCCAAAGATGATCTATCGGATTCAGGTCTGGGCTGAGCTGGCCGTTCCATCCGCTGATACCGTGACCCTCAAGATAATCTTCAGCAACCCGAGCTCGTGTGGTAGAAGGTACCGTATTATCGTCCATCAGAAGAATTCCAGGACCAATAGCAGCGGCGTATGAGCGGACATATTGATCAAGGACCTCGTCTCGATATCACAGACCGGTTACTGTATGGAACACATGCAGGTCCGTTTGACCACCGACAGACATCCCAGCCCAAACCATTATTTCACCACTTCTGTAACTGGCTTTCCACAATGTGGTATTGATTGTGTCTAGTTCGTTGTTCTCTCCAGATCAGCTGATCTGAATCACTCTCCAATGTGAACCTGGGCTCGTCTGTGAAGAGAACAGACGTCCATTGTTTATTGGTCCAGGAAACGTGTTTTCTTTCCCAACATAAACGGGCACCTTCTTTGTGTCCTCGGGTCAAGGGGACACAAACAGCTGGTAGCCTTGCATACAAAGGCATTTGCGCACTTTAGTAGGTGAGATTCTTGTTCCTCTTGCCACTAAATGATCTGCCAGTAATGTTACTCCTCCTTCGGGCCGAAGGAGCTAAATAGCAGTCTCCCGCATGTGTTGTAATTCTAGGTCTGTCTGGAACATATATTCTAGGCCCAGAATCCTCGGATACAAACTGATTCCATCGTCTGTAAACCACACTACGAGAGACATTGAGACGTCTAGCAGCATCAGCTTGTGACATCTCCATTTCCATCCATCCAATCACTCGCCACCTCAATGAATCGAGCGAACGATTTCTCCTGGAGACTGATAGACTCTCATGGATATTACCCATGAAACTGTAATAACAACTGTAAATCGACACTCGTGAACAAAAATTACAATTTTTGCATTTTTTCTCCAACTCCTATATCAGTACTCATGTCTATAAAATAAAGGTGGTAGCTATTGTTTTTGCATATATTTTCTTAAACTTCATTACTGCCATGCATATGAACTGTGAATTTAAACGGTACTGACATTTTCTAATGGTGAGCTTTGAAAAACGGCAGCTTGGTGGCGAAGTGGCTAGCGCGTTGCACAGCTGAACCACAAGTCAGGGGTTCGACAACCAGGCTGGGCAAAGTTGACGCAGCCTTTCATCCTTAAGTGGGTCGATATAATGAGTACCAAGTTCGCTTGGTTACCGTTGTTCCTGCTACAAGATGACCACTTGCCCATGACATATGCTGATGCACTTCGGAGCCCAAAAAGGTCAACAAAGCAGAAAAAGGGCACTACAGGACGTGGCCTACTAGGGCTGTTGCTCCATTGAGTTTTTTTAGCTTTGAAGATATGTTGTTTCTTAACTTTTGGAGGGCAGTGTATTTCAGAACTGCAGTGAATATAGAAAGCGAAGACAGCATATGACAGACACAGTTCCATAATCAGTTTTTACATGGATATGTAAATCAGTGGAGTAATTTTGATATCTATATTGATTCCTTTCCCTTCATACTTCTCATGAATGTAGTACGTGTTAAACGACTTTTGAGTGAATAGGAAACTCATACTTTCAATTTTTCAATTAAATTTCAAGAAATTAAAAGTAAGAAAGAGTCACATTGCAACAGAAAATGAGTGTTTGTGCTGTTTAATTTCAGTTGCTAAATAAACGTTAATGTATTTTTACAGCTAATGAAAGGAAAGTCTGATCATTCTTTTTATTGCTTTCAAAAGCAAAGTCGTAAGAAGTTATCGCCGTCGTATAAATAAAGTCAATCTCAATTGTTTGAGTCTAAATTACTATTTATATGCAGCATTCTTATAAAGTAAGCATATATTTCGAAGAAAGGTTTTGTTGTTTTCAGTTTAATTTACGTGAATAATATATATAACCGTAAAGTTTGCATTACCTTTATGATAGTGTAAAAGTACTAACTGAACGTTAAACGAAATATATTTAGTCATTTTATCCATTAAAACATTCACAGCATCTTCTTAATTCTGTAGCAGAAAATGTTCTTTTGTAATCTTATTTGTTTGCATCAAATATCTGAAAACATTATCTTGGGGTACTGTATCAAAGTGGACAAAGCAGGACGTATTACTTCATCCTGTTTTATCGCCATTCATTTCTCTGTTTTATATATATATAGCTGCTTTGTTCTTATTTCTATCGTATCAAAAAAGAAACTTTGAAATTCAAATCATCGGTGGAAAAAAGCAAATGTTCTCACTGCATGTTTTAACCCTTTGACTACTAAAGGGACATTTATGTCCCACTAAAAGTTTAAAAATTACTGCTAGCTTAGAATCTTCTGAATTTTGAGTAGCATCTTCCAGCAGTTGATAAATCAAGATGCCGCTGTGTTCATTATACACAAATGAACATAGAGAAAAGAACAAATATTAGTTGCCCAATGTGTAATGTTGGGTTGTGTAGAGAATTCTTTACGCTGTCCCATACGATGTAAAATCTATTTCATATAATAAACTTTCCCATAATATTAGGTGTGATATAATCACACCTAATATTAGTACCTAGTACGTCGTACTAGGTATATATTAGTACCTAGTACCTAATATTAGTACCTAGTACGTACCTAGTACGTCTACACCTAGTACGTCGATCACTATGTGTGGGACATATGTACCCTACCATTAACTACGTCTGGGACATATGGTGTTTGGCTTGAAAATCGTTTGTCAAAAAAATCCCAAATGCTAAATTTACCTATTTATGACATACCTTGTTCATTTGGATAGAAAACGGGGTAATGCTTTTAATTTTTAGTCAAAGGGTTAAATATCAAACGGTGTTTTTCTTTAAGGGGACATATGGCATAAAAAGTTCTGAATTTATTTTCAGTTTTGTGCTAGAAAAATAAAATACACTGAGACGATTCCAAAAATATATAATTTATGCATGTTTCGAAATTTTAAAAAACAGAAATCTCTCGTTAAAAAATGTAAAGAACCTCTGGCACGCCCACGTGTTTAAAGGGAGAGATGTTTTGTATTCCGTTACCTGTTGCACATGCAGATGTTTCAGCAGTTTTTATTACTTCCTTGGTCAGAATATGATTCTTTTGAATGGCACTTGGCAACACTTTTTTTAAACTGGCTTGTTTACTAAGCTGTGTGGTGGACAATTGTCGATTTTCGTATGCTTATATTCAACGAGCTTTGTTTATTTTATGCTTCGCTATTCTTTTCACTCTTTTCACTTAAATTCCTGCTTTCTGTGCTTATTTCTGATTTTGAAAAAATGTTTTTATGTGTATTACCACATTAAAATTAGGCTTGTTCGAAGCAGTAATATGTTTTAATGATGGTGTACAAAGCCGTAGTTAAGTAATGGAACTATTAGGAATGCGACCAGGGTTTTATATGGTAAAGTGTCTGCAAAAAATAGATTGACTTAGAATTCGTGAGGCCCAGCTTGCTTACCAAAAGCTTTCTAAAATGGCCAAAAATAAAAATAAATTTATGAAACGAAAACAGCTTGATGTATAAATGTCAGTTCAAGATGATTATGCTTCATTAAAATATTAAAATGATATTTTTGTTAAATTAATAGTGTTTAAATGGTCTTTTTCGTTTTTCTCAAAATGTGTTTTTCTTAACTTTTGATCTTTGAAACTATGCAGGATGTAAAATTTACAAGCATTAGTATTGAATATATTAATAATTTAATACTAATTTTTTTATGATTTTCAAAACATTTTACTAACTTATTTCTAATATTTTTTCTTTTTACGTAAAGTCTAAAATACTGCTTATTATTCTTAAATTGTATGCTTTTAAGTACCACACAAAATTTGAAGAGGACTTTTGCAGTAATTTTAAAGAAAAGTGTACCAAACTAGCACATTGTCACAAGAGATCCATCAAAGGTAAGTGAAATTTAACAACTGGTTTTTAAAAATATTAAGCAATTAATATACACTCTTAGACAAAAAAAACGACGCACCGAGAAGGTATAAAGCAAATTGGACACAAATTCATATGCATACAGGTTTCGACGGAAAATGCAAAATTTTACATTTTGGCTGCCAATGAATGAACGGTTGTCGCTACAGCGCATCTGATCTGCATAACTGGCAGGATATTTAAGAGGACAAATTCCGATTCCAAGTCATAAATTCTTCACAAATTTTATTCCGAGTACTCTGGTAGACAGTAACTATGCCTCGCATACAGGTGCGCGAAAGATATACGTAGATGTCAGAATTTGAGAGAGGTCGTGTAGTTGGGCTCAAAGAAGTCGGTTGGTCTTATCGACGAATAGCTCGACATTTGAGCAGGAGCGATGCCACTGTTAGACTATGTTGGCAGGAATGGATGGACCATGACCACACACAGTCAAGAAGGAAGCGGTAGGCCTAGAGAAACGACAGAACGTGAAGGCCGAGCAACCATCAGAGCGACACTCACAGCCCCAAATGCAACATTATCACTGATTGTACGTGCAACTAGTGCTTCAGTGACCGCTAGGACCATTCATAGAAGGCTCACAGAAAGGAGGCTGAGGTCACGGCGCCCGTTGCGACGGCTGCCGTTGACCTCTGTACAACGTCAAGCCCGTTAGCAGTGGTGTTGGGCTCATTCGCACTGGAATATCAAAGACTGGAGTAGAATAGTCTTCAGTGATAAGTCCCGCTTTGAACTGACCCCCGATGACCAGCGTAGGCGAGTCTGGAGACGCCCTGCACAGCAGTGTGATACCAACCTGTCTTCCGGAAGACAGACCGACAACCAGGACTGATGGTCTGGGGTGCCATTTCATTTCATAGTAGGACCCCTTTCGTTGTCATCCGTCGCAACCTTATAGCACAGCGGTACGTCGATGAAGTTCTAAGGCCTGTTGTATTGCCCTTCATGTCACGCCACCTTGGGCTCACATTTCAGTAAGATAATGCTCGCCCCTATACTGCATATGTTTCTACTGCTTGCTTTAGTGCTTGCCGAACATTACCTTGGCCAGCAAGGTCGCCTTATCTTTCTCCTATTGAGCACTTTCGAAGCATTTTGGGAGGGCCCTCCAACCAGCTCGGGATGTTGACGGTCTAAAGTGCCAGTTGGGCAGAATTTGGCACCATATCCCTCAGGAGGACATCCGCAACCTCTATCAATCGATGACAAGCCGAATAACTGCTTGCATAAGGGCCAGAGGTGGACAAACGCGTTACTGACTTCTCCACTTTGCGAAGCTCTACCACTTCAATAAATCATCCAGTTTTTCTCAAATTGTAATCATTTGTTTTTCTGTACATGTACATCGCTTCTACCGATTTTCGCCCTATTCGGATAACTCCTTCTTGGTGCGTCGATTTTTTTTTGTCTAAAAGTGTATATTTTATATCTTTTCTGTAATCTACAATCTATGTATTTTAAATGAAAAAAAGAATCAGGGGTATAAGTTTATTTTGAGAAAAGTTATATCCTAATAACTTTCTTCTCGAAACAGTTGCATTTTTTGTGGCATGTCCCTTAAATAGTAAACGGTTACTAAGAGACTATACTGACTGATACCTAATACGATTCTGTTCGACTCCTGAAAAGTTTAAAATATTTGTAATTACGAAAATATTTATTGATTTTAATGTCAACTGCCGATTTTCAGGCATGTTAACATTTTTATTCTCTTTAGTTATTCGGGACTATTTTCAGAACATGCTAATAACATCAACATCAATGAAAATTTATTATAAAAAATCTGTCGCTTCATACAAAAACCAAAGTTTTCTTCGTTGATTTGCATTACATTTCTAGTCTTTTCTACTCATTAAATTTTTCAGTTATGCTTCTAAAACTTACTCTTATATTCAGAATGGCCCTTAGTAAGGGGTACAAGCAGGTAATCGTAATTTGTAAATATCAAAACGCCAGAGTTTCTCTCGTCGTAAAAGCAAAATGACAATGAAACACATAGAATCCCGCCTAATCGTACCCGGGATACATTCATCCATTTTCTTTGTTATGTCACCATTTACCATCTCTTGGTTCGTCAATTGATGTTAAAGACAGTAATTTTAATTTTTGCTAGCACTTAGGCATTGTTCATGTATTGAAGATCATGCTAATGTAGCACATCGAGATAGCCAGTTTCGTTTTTGTTGGAGAAGAATAAGCAGAAGCCCTAGGGATACCAAAACGTTAATAAGTGTGTAAGGTTTATCCTAAGTTTATTAACAGTTATTTTAAGTTTTGTATCTTTTCTATCTTATTCTAATTTCCGCTTACAATTTCCTGCCAGAATGTAAATTCAGAAACGCAGTTAATGCAAATGAGAAAGAGCACTAAGTCGTGACTTTACCGACTTCGAGAGAGAGAGAGTCTTATTCCCTGACTACCGCGCGTTTGCCTTCTGGCTACGTCTCTCTTAGCTGTTACTACGCTCGGTCATACCTTAGGCCCTTGCTTGGCTTCGCCGATTTAATTTATAGTTACGGGCCAACTAGTTAGATTCTGATAGCTTTGGCTATATCTTTCAAATAGCTTAGTTAAGGTAGTTTTAGTTTAAATTATTGTTATTCTAAGTTCTAGCTCGAAGAGCGGCTTTGTGTAAAGTTCCAACTAAGAACTCATTATAAATATACTGAAAAATAAAGGGTTATAAACCCTCTTTAAGTCTTATGTGTTCTGTTCACACACTTAAGCGATTATTCGCTTGTTAGTGTTCCTGGAGTTTTAAGTTAGAACTTTAGATTTAAATAGTAAAACCCCACAAGTACTTTTCTTCACAAAGAAGATCTACCATAAGAACCACTTTACAATCGAGTACAGTGAGACATGCAGGTAAAGGAGCTATATAGAAGTTTCGTCTGTAATAAACAAATCTGTAAATGTTTTATCTGCCTAACAGAATAATTAAGGTATTATTTTCAACTACAGTCCTATCTTTCGGTGAACTAGTATAACTTTCAGTCCAGACTTAAAATTCCTCCAAGGAAAATTTTGGCTTCTCGCATTGCGGTTCGGATAACTTCCAAAAAATAATTTTTACTTTTCAAAGCACCCAGTTCAGAAAATCACTAGAATTTAAAATGGTAATTTCTGTTGGATTTCAATTTTCCTTTTTGTTAACTAGTACGTAAAGCCATTTTTTTATTTGTCCATAGCTAGAAGCTTTAGAGAGTCATCTGCATTTCATTTGAATTCAGTAGTCTTGTTCTTAATGGTAACGTTTCGTCCTTTAGTTTTGTAAATTTAGGATAACAACGGAAATTGTAGAAGCGATCGGGTAAGCATCTTGAGCAGTGATTTTATCAGCTTTTTTAACTCACACATGTAAGTCAAGTGACTTACACGTGTGAGTTAAAAAAAGTCTTTTCAAACACCTAGGCACATTTTAACATTTAGCTCGACCATGCCTAAAGCACTAGCACCTGACCCCCATCAATGGAATTTTACCTCCCTTGATTGTAGTCATTCGAACCTCTGACAATTTGGCGACAAATATTGGTCATTAAAAGCGTCTCCAATTTGGCGATATCTGGCCAATTTAACGAGCCCCTGTATTTCTTACTTTTCAGGTAAGGCTTCGCTTCTTTAGATTTTCATGCTACACTATAAAAAAAGTACTAAAATTTTACATACAATTTCACTAAAATTATTGACATATGTACAGAATTTGTAGCAGTATGTTCCATTAATCGCTCGAAAATTCATAAAACAGTCATGGGATTTTATACTGATATTACTTTCGAAGCGGAGTAAGTTCCCACTCTTGGCAGGACCTGAAAGAGTCACGTGAAAAGTCCAAATTTTGATGGCGTCCAGTGGTGATGGAGCTGAAAGAGAAAAATGTTATTAAAAGGACTCTTTGTCTCCAGATGTAAACTAAGTTTCTAGTCTGAAGGATAAGATGTATACTGGCCCCATGTAGTTGGATGGAAATAGAGTGCAGTGCTGCGTCCGGTTTCAGTCTACGCACGGGGATCATTAGTGCACGAATGAGCAGGAATCAAGGAAGTTCCTATTACAGAGCTCATAGGCATAAAGTCTGCACTTCCACATCATCTAAGGATTAAAATAACTTGAAAGGAACGGTTCATCTAATACGGGAAAATCTGGGAAAAGCCTTCAGATTAATTGTCTTGAGCACTGAGAAAAAAGGTAAAACATCAGCAAGGTCTTAATTTTGCGTCGAAAATAAGAGCCAGAATAATTTGGAAGGAGCAACCACCATTATCAATTCACCAATGAGCTGGCAGAAGCGAGTTCTCCTGTGACTAATCATCTATCTTTTGTCCTGGAGAAATGGAAAGTCATATACTGTTTCACGTCGGTTTTTCTTTCATTGGCTGCAAAAAAATTTAGATTTCTGCAATTTCAAAAATTTCAATAAGAGAGTGGCCAGTTTCAATTTTTTTAAGTTATTTTTGAAGCCGTTATGTCATTTTAATTACATTAATTTTATTTTGCCTATAACGGCATTGGCCACTCCCCAAGCCGGAACTGGTGGCCATTTTATTATGGAGGCACCTAATAGGCAGCCACCGTTAACTCCTATAAGACGACGGACAATTTTTACATCCATGCCTTTTCCGGGATTCGAACCCTTCGGTATCGCAGTCAGGTGCCCCTAAACGCTATACTGTCTGGGCGGCTAAGTTTTAGTTTATAGTTGGATAGAGTTATAAAACAAGTAAGATAAAAAAAGAGATCTGTGCTTTTATCTGTGTTGGACGCAATTTCTGTTTCATTAAAAATGAGAAAACGTAACAAACAAAACAAATTTTTCAATAACACAGAATTTTATTGAAAACTATACCGTTTTTATTGTGATCGCGCAGCGGCGGGCACAGGTTAAACGATCGGCGGCGCCATGGTGCTCGCGGGCTTAGGGTTGGCGAGCCCTGGTTTATTGTCTTACTTCTAAATCTGAGAACTTTCTTTTCGATTTTTTTGCTTAATTAAATTAAATAATTTCTTGTTGAATATAATAATTGTTTTAAGAATTGAATCTGCTAAGTATGTTACCTTAGATTTCATTAGATATAAAATTTATTAAATGTTCTGCTGTAATTTTTATTTTTCGTGCAATGAATTTATATAATTCAAATTATGTTTCATGTTTATATCGTATTTTTTGACTACTTGATTTTTAGCTAGAATATGCTGATAATTGATTTAAATGCATTGTATATTCTCATGGTTGTTTTAAATGCACGAAAAATATGTTTCAATTTTGATTGTGTCATTTTAATATACATTAACGCTCTGTTTAATATATATGTTACCGTGAAAGACCGAAATTGGAGAATGTCGACATTCACCGAAGAATGTCAACATTCGCCAAATACGTCGGTGAAAGATCGAATATTGCATTACATTCTTGTACATTCGAATTGTCGACAATCACAGATATGATCTGGTGTAGGTCGAAAAGACAGGCGACTGGCTGTTTCCCATAAATGCAGTCGTAAAAGCAAGGGCCTCTTGGGCAATTCAAAGACTCATAATAGTTTATTTGTCGCAATGAATCAGATTTGAATCACATAATTTAGAAAGTTTTTCATTACTATTATTTTATTTTCTCATTTAGAACGTACTGTATAATTAAGTAAGTTTTTGAACTTCTACTATTTTCCTTTCTCATTTTGAATGTATTGTGTGCTTTAAGTACTTGTGTGTTTTTTCGCGACTGAAGGACGGAGAAGAAAATATAATATTCTCATATATTCAACATTCACCATTAGTACATGGTGAATGTCGACATTCACCGGTGTAAGTCAGAAATAAGAGTATTTGGAAAATATTTCGGACATACACCAAGCGACTATGTGAATGTTGACATTCACCGGTGAAAGTCGACATTCTCCAGATTTCGGTCTTTCACAGTAACATATACATATTCTCTCTCTATATATATATATGCACTATTTGATACCTATTAAAATATTACAGCTTTTAAATACAGTATTTTATTTCACGTCAGTAGGAAATCATTGCACTGTAAAATAGCAAGTAATAACATTTCAATAACATTGAATTTTAGTTTCCGACTATCTTACAACTATAGCATATTATGCTACAACTATTGCATTTTTCAATAACATAGTAACTAATAAAATTTTAAATAGCATAGCATTTTATTGAAACTTAAAGCACTTTTATTGTAATTGCACAGTGCCGGGTACACGTTAAACGATTGGCAGGCGCAATGGTGCCAGCGGGTATAAGGTTGGTAACCCCTATTCCCGCGAAAAAATTATTTAATTAAATTAAAAATAAAAATTAACAATTAAAGAAATTATTTAATTAAACAAAAAAAAATCAAGTAAAGTCTATAAGGTATTTCTCTCGCCTTCTTCGCATGCCTTAACTAAGACGCAGACTGGAGAAGGGTTAAATTACCCTTTTATTCATTCAAATAAGTCTGCCCCTTCTCGGGCTTATAGGAAGCCTCTACTCGGGCCTTAACTTAGAATAAGAAACTAAACTATAATTAACTAAACAAGACTTAACCGAAGGTAAACACAATTATCTAACGTATCTGTCCTTACATTAAACTAGCCAGCGAATATCAAAAGGCATGTATAATACGGCCGAGCGTAAGAGCTTCAAGAGCGACTTAGCCAGAAGGCAGACAAGCGCTAATAAGGATTCCTAGCACTCTCTGTCGAAGTTAGTTGAACCTTCCTGAAATACTTCTTCTAACTCATTTGCATTCGACGCGATTCTAACAGCTCATTCTGGTAAGGAGTTGTAAGTGGAAAAAAGAATTGACAGGAAAGGGTTTCAAAATTAAAATAACAGTTATAAAATTATAGTATACCTTACAAGGCAATGAGCATCGGTTTGCATTAATGATTTTGTGATTATGGCTTTTCCTTTGTTCTTTCATTGCCTTGCATTATTTGAAAAACAGGAGAGTTCATTTTCCGAATAGTTACACTCATCTTTGTTTTTCTTCGGCGAAAATCCGAGGCATTGAAAACCTTCATAAAAAGCTTTATTATGCTGAAAGAGGCTGTACCTATCACAACAGAGTACTCAATTTTTGGACAGCCCCCTGGTAAGAAAGCAGCGCGAAGGATTTAGTGCCATTTTTATCCCATGTGGCATTTCTTAGTTAAACTGTTTGCTTCCGGGCTTACGGAGAGGAGGGGGGGAAGAAAAGGACAAAATTGTCACATTATGAAGAGGTCGGGCCCGAAGAAAGAGCAAATAAGAAAAGAGAGAGTAAAAGAAAGGAGTGCAGAGTGGAAAAAAAAAAGTTCATTTTCCAGGCTCTAAAAATAAACGTCTTTTCTGCGCTGTGTTTAAAAGTAAATTCATTAAAATGAGCTGAAAGGTTGAAATTGAAAAGTCCGCGGTTTTTCTTTCGCTGTCTTCCTTCGCTGCAAGGGCGTGACGGCTAAAATGAATTATCTGGTGTAAAGACGCTCGATAATTGTCCCCCCGGTCTGTGACACGCTGCTTCTGACTAATGACAGTATAAATAAATTACAGGAGCAAATGCGGCAGGGGACTAAATTTAGGGGTGCTGTTTGAATCTATCATTTTGTTTTAGTTCAAGAATACATAAAATAAATTCCCTGCGTTTTGGAAAACACGCATTGCTTCACGCAGTATTGAGTCATCTTCAGCAACGGAGTATATACAGAGTGTGGAAATTTAATTCATGCAGTCTTTGTTTGCTTATATCGCTAACAGAAACCATCTAAGATATTACATTTCATACCTTAATTAAATAAAAATGTGTTACATTAAAAGAGATTAGTGAAAATTCGATTTTAGTCCTTTTCCTTTTAAATGCTGAAAAATTCTTTTTCATTTTATTGTTAAAAAGTGATGCCCACCTTATATGTCATATGATGGCGACTACTGATCCTTTCTGGTGTGACCGGTACTTCTCAGTTTTAGAGATAAATTATAATTTTAGCCAGAGAGCGTCGGAGCCCTAAATAAAAGCGCTCCGGTATTTGTCTTATGTATAACAAATTTATTTTAAGTTTGATACCTTTCCTGAACTTCTCAATTTTCCCTAGTATTTTCTCCCCAGGATGTAAATTTAAAGTTAACTGGAGTAAATTTTTAAACGGGTGAATCTCTGAGTTTATTCAGAGGGTGTTTTCGCTAGCCAGCGCACGTTTCGTTGCTATCTCGCTGTTACGCCAGTAAGTCTTTTGACCATTTCCGTTTATCATCAAGCCTGTTAGGTATTCGTGAGTCAACCTGTTAGGTGTATAAATTAACGTGATAATCCAGCACTATTGTAATTTAAATTCGACTTGAATTATATTCCACATTTAAGTTCTACTGTAAGTTGACAGTGTTTTGTAACGCGCGAAGATCGTGCCTTTTTGTTAAACTTTGAATTAATAAAGGGTTACTTTTCACCCTTCTTCTGTGCTGGTAATTTATTCACAACTGTGCGAGAATTCGCCAGGTTCATTGTAGGATCTAACTGAATTTTATGTGGAATAGCAGAGACAGATCTTACAAGTTAACGAAAATTTCAACAAGCAGATTATAAATTAATAATAAATATGCCTTAAAAATCGATTCTAACTTCTGAATGCAGACCTCTCTTCCCTTCGGACACAAACTCTGGATATAGGTTGAGACTTTTAAGGAAAGAAAAACCCTCACCCACATGCCATAGGCTTATTTTCCAGGAAATGCAACGAATTTATGAGAGCGGGTCAACTTTTCTTTTCTATAAGGGCTAAAAAGTATCACCCTGGTCGTGCACTAAACAAGCTAATGACTTCCACTGCAGAGTCACTGTGAAGGTACATGTCGGGTAGATATGCAAATGATTAGAAATGCAGCCTGATTGCGCATTGCGTAATGCTACTAGAAGGCAGTGAACTTCGTTCTTCTTGGAGTATAAAACAGGTAAGCAGAGTTTGTTTGAGTGTACTTAATCTTTTGCTAAGGAAACGCTGAGGTAGACATGCCGTTACGCCGTCATCAAAGCCAATATCAGCAACTGACAGAGTTCAAGAGGGGAGGAATGATCGGTATGAGGGAAGCTGGGTGGTCAGCTCGCCGAGTAGCTCGTCAGGTAGGCCGTTCTGATTTTGTTGTGAGGAGGTGTTGGAACTAGTGGACAGAAGAGACGTTACACGGCGACCAGGATCAGGACGCCCTCGACAGACCAGTCATCGACAAAACCGTCACATTATACGACACGCACGCGTAGAGCGAACTGCCTCATCGGCCGCTATCCAGACACGGGCAGCAGCTTCATTCCCTGTGTCCTTCCGAACCATCGCAAGGCGCCTGGTTGAAGGACATCTAGTATCGCGGCGCCCATTACGTGTGCTGCCAATGACACCCACCCACCGACGTCTCCGTTTGGAGTGGTATGGCGCACGACAGGATTGGACTTTAACGGAATGGAAACAGGTCGTCTTCAGCGACGAATCTAGATTCAATTTGACCAGCGATGACAGTTGTGTTCGTGTGTGGAGGCCCCTTGGTGAACGCCTGCCTTCGCTTTGCAGCGACACACTATTCCCACAGTTGGTGTAATGGTATGGGATGCCATTGTTTACGATACACGGTCACGCCTAATATTGATCCATGGCACAATGACAGGCCAGCGGTACGTCCATGACATTCTTCAGCCACATGTGTTGCCACTCATGGCAGGGCTCCCAGGAGCCTGTTTCCTAGAAGACAATGCTCGGACACATACAGAGCACAGATCTCACAAGACTGCCTCCGCCACATTAACACCCTTACCTGGCCTGCTCGAACCCGAGATTTGCACCAATCGAGCATATCAGGGATCATTTGGGACGGTAAGTTGGACAGCGTACGAGATTGGCCGACCTAGAGGCGCGTTTACAGTAACTGTGGAACGAGATGTCTCAGGACACCATACGGAACTCGTATGCCTTAGTGTCTGCTCGTATCGCATTCTGTATTCGCGCTAGAGGTAGTCCAACAGAGTACCAAAACTTCCGTTCATGTGTACTTTTTTTCTGCAATAAATGATCCTTTTTTTTCTTTGATTTTCTAATCACTTACTTACATCAAAGCAGTACTTACAGATGTAAAATTTCGTTTCATTCTGACAACTCTTTCTTGGTGTGTAAATTTTTATGGCAATGAGTGTATATAACCAAACGCGGGGGACCGCTACTGTCACTTGTAGAGCGGAATCTTGTGTTTTTCTCACCTTGTTATCGGATCGTATTCAGGGAAAATTTCTGTTTCTGTTTTCTGTGGCTAGAATTCTATCGAAAGGGCATCGCGATAAGAAAATATCGGTTTCTTCTCTCTTTATTTTCCAAGCTACACTTTTGCGTTAAAATTTCCTTTCATATACATATACTATTTCTAGAATTTTCACTGTTGAGGCTTAATTCGTTTAACTATTTTCACTATTGACTACTGTAACGCTTTAATTGTTTTATGCTTTTCCATTGGTCTGCTGAAAAAAGAATGGGTTTTGTATCTATTACGCTTTGATTGTTTACGAGTATGCGGTTATTATGGCAAAGCCTCGAGAGCTATCTGAGGGGCGAGATGCCTTCGTGGTGAAATTCCTAAGGGAAATTGGCTGGTATGCACGTTAGACATGGGGGAAACCCATGTCTAACTTGCACTTAACAAGCGGTTATTCGCTTGTTAAGTGTTCGTGGGGTTCGGAGTTAGAACTTTAGATTTAAAGAGTTGAACCTCACAGAGCCATAGGCGGATTTTTTTAATTTCAGTTTACTGAAGAAAATATAGACTACAGGAACTATACTACTATAGAAAATGTTAGAAGATAATATCTGAATAGCTTCAAGGCTATTAAGCAGATAAAACAGAATGATTAAAAAAATATTTTTTAGAACCTTAGCAATAGAAATACATCAGCTAACGAAATACATAAACTTCTCTCTCATAATGATAAAATTAAGCAGCTGAGATCAAAGCCATGTTTAGATAAAATAAAATTTGAATGATTTCATGGATAGATTACATTATTTTCCATTGAGTGACACGTTTGAACTACGCCAGACTTCCTCCAGAATTATAAACAATGTTGCAATACAATCCAAAAGCTCTTATTTTAACATAAATTGATGACTTCCAGAAGAAAGGAGCAAATTCAAAAGATAGAGAAAAATCAGAAAGAAGAAAAATAATGCATAGCGCCGAGAGAGGTCTAGTCCTGAATAAAAGAAACCTGAGCGTACATGGGCAAGAGAAAGAAAACTTGCCATATCGCACTGGGGAAGAGATATTTTATCTCCATATTTGACCACAAATATGAAGACTCTAGCATAACGTTTTTCTCCCAAAATACAAAACACGTAATTTTAAAATTCCTGCGGTAACCCCAAGAATAGGCGTAATGAAGAGGAAATTTTCCAGAACAAAAAGCAGTTCAACCACCTTGAGGGCATACAGATAATTTTCCCTCTAAGCCAAGCTACAATATTGGTAATACAATAGAAGTCCAGAAATCCACGATGCTTGGGACCAGAGGTTGTGAGCGGATTTTAGGATTTTGCGGATTTCAGGACAGAAAAGCCAAATCATAATATTCAGACTAAAAGTGCAAAATAAATAAGACATTCAAATTCGCTGAAACAACCTTGTATTTGGCGTACATTTACTAAAAACACTCAATCGATTTCGAGGGCAGCTACAGGTCCCTCCTCATCAGATGAACAAAATATCTAGAAAGGGAAAGAAACCTCAGCAACGGATTTTTATACTCTCCGGTAGAACCACGCGCGAGGAGGCAACGACATCTATCGGCAAAAACAATCCTCAAGAATTATGTTAATAGAATTTTTAAAGCGCTAGGAAGGACTGGATTAGACTTAAAATTGCTCACTAAACTTGCTAAATCTTTGTGAATATGAAAGGCCTCAAGAAAATCCAATTCACCAACAGAAGAAGCTTTTTGGATAATTTTTGCAGATCCAAAGTCAAAATTATGATTAAATTTCCAACTATGATACGCTATAGAAGACTTGTTAAACACAATGTTGTTTCAGCGAATTTATTGTCACTTTGGCGTGTTTCTATTCTATTGTGAATAAGACATATTAAATACATTTACTTAAATTATTATGTACAATAATATACATTATTATATATATATATATATATATATATATTATATTATTCATTTATATTAGTGATTACAGTAATATTTTAAAGCATTAAGGGCATATACAATAGAGATGTGTAAAAATAAGGGATACTAATAAAGCATAAATTATTTCATTTTTTTTTCACTTGTTTCAAACATTTTTCTGATAAAGGTTTGTTTTAAAACTTTAGGTGCTCCAGGGTAAGTTTTTTTTAAAAAAAAATTCTACAGGGTCATAATCTCTTGCTCTGTGACACAGCTGTTGTTCTTAATATTTTAGGTATTTTTCACCATGTTCCAAACCCTCATTAAAAGATATTTTCTCACTCCTATCAAATTCATTACCTGTGTCGGTGTCGGAATCGTTTTCTTGCTGTGGCGAGTTCAAAACAGAGCCAATGATTTCATCATCGGTTATCTGATATGCCAGTGTTGGCTCATCTGAACACATCGTCCACATTGAAAACCTCTTCTGGGCTAAGATCTTTTTTCTGCACTAACACAAAATCATTATTATTCGGTAATTATGGCGTCATTATTGAATAAATATTTTTTCTTCGGTATTCCCTTCTCATTTCTGCGGTTTCTGGAACCTATAAATTCAATGTTTATATTTTGAGAGGCAGGTCGGCGGATTTTTGGTATTTGACTCTATTTCCCTTTAAACAGAGACTAAGATAGCGTTCCATTTATCAGTTTTTCTGCATTAAGGAAGTATATTCAGCTCTTTCATTTCTACAGGGTACAGTTGTTAGAAAGTTGGAAGAAACACTGATTATAGATGTTGAAGAAAGTAATAATAAAGATGAATTAGTGTAATATGAGAACTATAGTTTGCAGTGATTTGCAAGGCTCTAGTTTCGAAGTTTAAGCAAAACATTCCTGTTCAGCTAATACGGGCTTTGTTAAGCAAACCGAGAAGAAATCAAAACAGTTTTAACAAAATTACATAAAAAATGAAGCCAGTGGCGCCATCTGTCGGGCAAAAAGTGATATACAAGCAAATAAATTACAGGTTCTGTAAAGCTGATAGACAAGAGGGCTTAGAATTGGGATCATAAGCAGGAAATAGACCTCTTTATGAATGGCTTGATTTATTTGATTATGGCAAAGCAAGCAAGGGCTGTCTGCCTAAGGAAATGAACAAAATTACAAGAAACTTTCATTAAATCATATTAGCACTGTTTTATTCTTTACTTTTGTCAATCTCATACACAACTGGTAAATTCCTTTTCTTAAGAAAGTGTTTAGGTTATTGTGTAGAGTCATTGTCTTAAAAGAAGCAAACTCCAAGCCTTTGAGAGAATTTTGCAGTGACCTGAAGAGATGAAATTCAAAGAGGGGCAAGGTTTATTGAATATGGGGGGGGAGTGATACGAAAGCTCTCAACCATACTCAATGAATTTTTGTCTCACAATAAACCAAAATTCATATATATTCTTGTTGTCTACTGAAAACTTTAAATTATTTATTTAATTACTTTTATTTTATTTATTTAATATTGTTGAAATTAAGGCTATTTCACGTATTTGTAACCAACAAAAAGGTTTAAAATTAAAAAACATACAGTGAACCATCTGGTCTCCCCCTCTTCCTTCAGATGATCAGTATTTCTTAAAATATAAATAAATATGAAAATTAAATATGACCCCTTTAAGACCATCAGAGTAACCTGGAAACGTAGGTGGTCGCTTTAGAGAAGGTTCACTATATATGCTCATTTATTGGTTTTTTAAAAGCTTCTGTCGGTAACAGTAGCAGTAATGATATACATCTACACACAATAAGGTCTCTCTAAGGCGACCAGCCACACAGCAAAAATGTTTCTTTGCAGGTGGTCGCCTTAGAGAGATGATGCTCAGTATCACTATAAATATATGTTCTCGGAAATACTGTTATCTTTTACAGGTGGTCGTTTTGGGAGGTCGCCCCTACGAAATGAATCTCTCTAAAGCGACCAGCCACAGTTGCAGAATTGTCTTTGTGGGTGGTCGTCTTACAGAATGGATTTTCAATATCAACATATACATACGTTTTCAAAACCAAGGTCTCTTTCAGAGGCGGTTTTGCCACGAGTTGAATACACACACATACACATGCACACGCACTTATATACGCATACATCAACATTTCTGATAGTACAAATAAACACCGGTATTAACCATCATCTCTTTAGCGCTACGAATGAATGCTGTGTCGACAAATTTCTTCACTACATTATATTATAGGATTCGTTCTTTCTTCCATGCAAAACATTTATGTGTATGCGTGCCATAGTAAGTTGCAGGGTGGTAATCAGTGGTATCAGTGGTAAGCGAGCTTGAAGGAGATAGCAAGTACGCTGAATTTGAACTTTTTGATAAATTTCTAATTTGCAGGCCCCTTTTCCTTTCTGCTTGTTTGTTTATTTAATATTTTAGTTATCCTATACTTTAGGGTGCCTCTTGGATTATCGCCAAATTGTTGTTTCATTTATGGCAACCTGAGTAGTTGAATGTTCTGGAAATCCTATTATGAGGTAATTGGTTGCGTGGGTGCAGTGAATTTGATCGATGGGAAAATATTTGTAATGGCTTATTTCTGCGTTGGATATCAGTTGGGAAGTATGCTGCTTATTTTGTGCTGCACACCGTAGAATGGCTGTCTGTGATAAGATTAATGTGAAGTTTCTGTACGATATGGAACGAAAGGGAAAAAAGGCATTAATTGACTGGTGTGTAAATGAAGGTTTACTTAGTAGTCATTATAAGTGTCCAGTTTGTATGAAGGAAATGCGTATGGTCAAATGTAAAGATTCTTCAGATGGCTTTGAATGGGTTTGTCGCAAGAAAGGTTCATGCAAGAAATGCCACCAACAGTCCGGCACTATGGAGGATATTTTTGACTCTTACTTTTTATGCGCTGACGTCAGTATGCATATTCCAGTTCAGATGATTCTAGAAAGTTTTGGGATGCTGTTAATGATGTAGTGGGTATATGCGACAAGACGTATTTCCTTTTTTATGTCATTTCATTGTGTGATTTAAATTGCAGTTTATTGAGCTTCGATTGGCTAGAAATTTTGTTAAATATTGGTGATGAGTAACTTTGTTTTAACATTATATGATGTCATCATTCTCCTGATTTTTTTCAAGTGAAAATAGATCGATGTGTACATGGACAGAGTCAAAGGAGAGCGCAGTGCCGAGTTTGTGCAATTCTGTGATTTTTTTAAGTGAAAATAGATCAACGTGGACACGGGGTTTGTGCAATTCTTTGACTTGTTATTTTGTTTCGTGCAGCGGCCATCTTGAAACTGTGCCTTACTGTCCAATCGCCAAAAATCGTCAATTTTCGCCAACGGGCATCCTGAAATATATTTTTACCAATATTTTTACTCGTAATAGTGTTGCGCTTCCTGAAAATTAGGGTTTCGCCTAGTTTTGTTTAAATTTTGTTTAGTGCATTGCAGATAAATTAAAATTTAAGCATATGCTAGAAAGCACCAACTTTGGGCAATACATTTCTTGTTAGGTGTCAAATCGTTAAACGAGCTGATGTGATGAAATCCCATTGCTTGATTTCCCAATAAAAGAAATGAAATACAGTGTTATACAAATTTATGCAATGAGATACAGTACTACGTGCATATATTTATAATCAAATCAATAATATATCTAAACAAAGTCATGATTCGAAACCATCAAATGATATATATATATATATATATCAAGTTTATTTGCATTGATTTTTTTAAAATTATTCTACACGCTTCATCCCATTTAGTTCTGTACATACTCAGCGCTAATTGTTTAACTTCTTCTGGTTTATGCTCCTAATTACCAGTTTTTCTGGACATTTCATCTACACCTCTATTTGTGTGTATTGTTTTTTATAGAGATTCTGTGTATGGATACTCATTCTATGTACGATTCTATTGTGTGGATATTCCGCTACAGTATAATTCTATTGGTTTTGTTTATGGGTTTTGGGGCTACTGTTTAGTACAGATATTTTCCAAGGGGTACCTTTATAGGTCTGTAGATTTTTGTATACTGGCTTTGGTGGAGATTTGGCCCCTGTAGGTATCCGCATAGGTCTATGAGTTTTTGTCTACTGGAATTTTTAGGGATTTCGCCAATGGGTACCGATATAGGTGTACGGAATTTTATCTACTGGTTTTTATGGGGATTTGGCCTACGGAAGGAACTGTATGGATCAATACTCAAATGTTTTTATGGAGATTTCGCCTATGGATACGCGTAAAGATTCTGGTTTCTGGCTATGGGTTTTTATAGGGATTTGGTTTATGGGTACGCATACAGTTCTGCAGGTTTCTATATTTCTGGGTTTTTACGGGGATTTGTCCTACGGGTATCCATGCAGTTGTACGAGTGTCTGTTTATGGTTTTTACGAGGATTTGACCTACGAGTACCCGTACAATTGTACGAGTTTCTTTCTATGGGTTTTTGCAGGGATTTGGCTACGGGTACCAGTACAGTTGTACGGGTTTCTTTCTATGGGTTTTTACGGGGATTTGGCCTACGGGTACCTGTAAGCCAATGAAACGTAAGATAATTTTATGGGTTTCTACGGGGCACTTTTAGCAGGGCAGTAAATAACATACTTCCATTATTTACTCTCCTTTCTTGTGTAGCAGTTTTAACAGCTAGCAGTGTGCCTAGCATGTTATCAAATGCTTTTTCCACCAGTGCATTAAAGTAACGAATCTTTTACGAAACAAGCTATACGTCTTTTAATAACAATTTTAAATAAATATTGTGTTATATCTGCAGCTTTATTTAAAGAAAAATATTTCTGAAGCCAAATAATATGGACTTATTTAAATAATATGGACTGCTGAAATAATTGGACAGTTTAAATAATATGGACTGATTACGTTTGAGTATCGGTATCACAAAGAAAACCTTGAGAGAATGATCAGCTTGTATAGTATTGTATAAAATACGATCACCTATATGTTTACTTTTACAATTTTATTTTAGCAATTATAGCCTTCTTAATGATATTTTAAAGCTGTTTTCTTTAGAATCCATAGTTACAAAAAAGAAAAAAAATTATTTTTGCTTTAAACAGCATAAGTATATAGTATTTTTCCCAGTAAAACACTATTTATTACATTCGTTTTTTTTAATTTACCACAATTTTAGACGGGCAGACGTGCCCTGTCGAGGTTTATACCAACGACTATCAGAGAATTCAGGATTTCACTTAAACTATTGTGATTAATAGTTCTGTGAGAGACTTACCGTATGAAAGAACTATCGACTAAACTAGCTCACTAGACTTAATTGAGGGTTACCAACTGTAATATTCACTTTCACCTTAATTCATCTTTTCATTCATATCAGTAAATTCATAATAAAGTAGATTAGTACTTATTTCAGGCTCTATGTTCGCTTCATGTATGTGGGTAACCTTATATATATATATATATAGTAACAGAGTGGATATATATATATATATCCACTCTGTTACTCGGCTTAGTGAGCTCAGTTTTTTTATTCTTATATGATGGTAAATTGTGCATTTTCTTGCTTTCAATATGATTAAATGATTTAATTATGTTGTTCTGATGTTCCGCATAAGGTTTTTATGCTTTAATTAATCTGCATGCAATAGTTGTAGAATAATTAATAATTTATGTGTTGTTTAAGTGCGCCTAAGCCTAACTTAGCAGCCATATTTGTTTACGTTTGAAACTTAATAAAATCGTAAATTAAGTCAGTTTCTGCACCTTCAGTGATTTTTGCCCAGAACGTTAACATCCAATTTTGTGCACCTAAAATTCTGTCTACCTGCCCGTTGGTCAAATTACTTGTTTTTGCTTAGAAACTCTAATAAAAAGAACTGTGTTTAACTGTATTTGGTATTTTAGGTTTTGCTGCGTTTTACAATTTTTAATGAAAATGTTTTGAGTTTTTATGCATTTTTACCTTGCTGCGAAGTGACAACTGAATTGATAGAATGAGAAATATATCTCTAACGAAATTCGGGGAAATAAGTATAAATGTAATGCAGCAAAAAAAAGAAGAACATAATTTAATAGGCCGTACAAAGAAGTCATGTGATGTCCACATCAGAGTCTTTCCCTTAAGGGTAGTGGGCCGTGATTTATTAATTTTTGTGGATTGTATAGATTTTGAAATACTCTTTCTGTTAGTGAATTTATTATACATATTTACCTGTAATTACCAATTAAGTACCTGTAATTACCAATTAAGTACCTGTAATTACCAATTAAGTACCTGTAATTACCAAAATCCTAGGTTCGGTTCTTAAAAATTCTATTTCTGACTTTAACTCTTGGGAAATTTATAGCATATCATGTCAGTATGGCTTAAATTATATTGGCCAAACGAAAAGAGCATTAAAGTTTCGCATAAAAGAACATGAATTTTACGTCCGAAAAGGCGAAATTAACGAATCTTCAATAGCTAATCATAGTTGGAAATTCAATCCCAATTTTGATTCTGGTTCTGCTAAAATTATCCAGAAAGCTGGTTCTATTTGGGAATTGGATTTTTTTGAAGCTTTTCACATTCACAAAAATTTATCCTGTTTAGTCAATGACTTCAATTCCAATCCAATGTTGCCTAATGCCTTCAAAATTCTACACTGGTGAAATAAATTAAGAGAATTTGCATATTGCATGAAAAGAACTGAACTGAAGGGGAAAACACTGCTTCCAGATAAAAATGCAAATATTGTACTGCAAATACGTAAGCGTACACGTGTGTGTAGACGGAACCAGCAGAAAAACAGGCTTTATAAGCGCGTGGAGGGTAAGACGAATTGCGTTCTCTAGCATACCTCGGCGAATTTCTTGGCGTTATCTCGCAGCAATCAGTAAATTCACATCGGAACAGTAAAAATGAGTAACTACCAACGTTTAGATAATGGAACGAGGTGGCAAATTGTGGGGAGGCTAGAGCAGGCCAGTCGCAAGTCCAGATATGCAGAGAGTTGAATTAAACGCCCAGCGTCGTAGTAACCTATAGAAACAGTTTCAGGATACTGAATCTATCGAGAGAAAACGCGGGCAAGGTCTGTAAGAGCCACGACGGCCAGAGAAGATCGCTCTCTGTCCATTTTAGGGAGGCGTAACAGAGAGGCTAAAACTTCTCAGCTCTCTCGGGATCTGTATGCAGCCACAGGAACTCGTTAAAAAGGGTAACTGTTTCGAAAAGATTGAATGAGAGAGGGTTGTTTGCCAGAAGACCGGCTTTTGCGTCTCGCTCACGTCTACGGACAGCAGAGTCCGATGAGCATGGTGCAGGCAGCATAGTGATTGGAGTACGGAGCAATGGGCGACCGTTCTGTTCACCGACGAGTCCCGTTTTAGCCTAAACACCGATTCTCGGCATACTTTCATATGGAGAGGGCCAGGGAGCCGCTACCTACCCTCCAATGTCCACGAAATCAACAATTATTGCGGTGACGGTGTAATAGTCTGGGCAGGCATCATGTTGGATGGCAGCACACCTCTCCATATCTTTGGCAGAGGCTCTGTGGCTGGTGTGAGGTATAGGAATGAGGTCTCGGAGCCCTATGTTCGCCTTTTCCGGGGTACTGTGGGCCCCGAGTTCATTTTACAGGATCATAACGGGAGGCCACATACAGCTTTTCTGGTCGACGCATTTCTCGAGAGTGAGGATATTCGCCAGATGGATTGGCCAACCAGGTCTCCAGACCTGAACCCTATAGAGCATGTCTGGGACGCTCTGGGGAGGGCAATTGCAACTAGCATACCCCATCCGAAAGTTATTGGCTATTACTAGAGCTTTTAGAACAGTATCGACGGAGGTTCTGTGTGTTTTAGCCGGTTTACCCCCTCTATCTATTCAATACCGATTTTATTATGATAAATTTCTACTCAGAAACAAATTAAATGAGTCTATGACATATAATGACACTGTCATATGTGCTGAAGACATTACATATTTTAATTCTGAAAATATTTCGCCGATAGAAGCTCGGAGAATTAACTATGATTGTAACAAATTGGGACCACAAGAGATTGAAATCTATACTGATGGCTCTGGTTTCGAGAAGGGCGTCGGTGCAGCATTTGTTGTCTACTTTTATGGACTGGAAATACATTCGCAGAAATTTAAAATGAAAGAGAAAAACTCAGTATATCAGGCTGAAATTATTGCTGTAAAAGAGGCCCTGAATTGGATTGTAAAAGGACTTGCTAACAGACATTGTATTCACATATATTCAGACGCACTTTCAGTCTTAGCGGCGCTCTCCCGGCCAGAGCCAAAAAACGAATTATTGGAAAATATTAAAGATCTTTATTACAAAGCTTATGAAAAACATTCAGTATATCTACATTGGATCAAAGCACACATTGGGCATTGCGGTAATGAGAGGGCGGATGCACTGGCTAAGGAGGCCGCCCTGGGGGATGGAATGGAATACTTATGCGTTAAACCATCAAGAAGAAAGTTGATTGCTACTATGAATGATTATTACCATAAACTATGGAAACAAGAGTGGGAAACTTCCACAAGAAGAAATTACTACCTGAAAGATATAGAAGTTTCAACTAAGATGAGGGTTTATAAAGATACAGACGTTAACCAGATCATTACTAATCATGGGAGGTTCCCCT
>KK118413.1:32791-102073 GCA_000611955.2 Stegodyphus mimosarum
ATGTAAGTTAAGAGTTTAATAGAGACAGGATACTCTTTAACTGAATTCTAAAAGTTTAATATTTTAATTTGTTTGACTTTTAACATGGATAGAGAACACAGATTTTAAAATATTTTGGAATAGGGATATATCACCAGTGTTTTTGTTTTTGTTAGATGGGCCTGTCCTCTTTTAGCCGTTTATTCGGCTAGGGGGGCTGAGGACTTCGCCCTTTACATTACATTACATTACCCCATCCGAGAACCATCCAGGAACTGAAAACAGCGTTGCTGAATGAGTGGGACCCATTGCCACAGGCACTGATAAACTGCCTTATTTCCAGTATGATATCACGCTGGGAGGCCTGTATGGCTGTAACAGGGACCATACCCCCTATTAATCCATTTCTTTTGTGTCTTCTGCAACCGCTGTTTCAGACCTTCAGACTCCCATTACACATGCACATGTGTGTCTAGTATAACTGTTGAATGTTTATTTTGTTTGTATTATATCAACCTATATTCACACCAAGTTTTATTAAAATCTGTCCTGTAGTTCTGGAGATCGCAGAGCAAATATGAAAATTTTTTAAATTTATTTCATGAGTGTACTAACTTAACTTCATTTTTCGTTGGTATTTCTGCCGACAGATGGCGCTATCGGCTCTTCCACTGGTCGACTGTAGGTTATAAATATGATCGACATTCGCTTTCTCGCTTTTGCAGAATTTTTTGCTCCTGATGAATAAATTTGGTAACTCGTTTTGCCCTCGAAATCGATTGGGATTTTGCAAAATCTACGCCGAATGTAAGGTTGTCGATTTACCTAGTATAGAACCTTTTCATATTGTGAATAGATATGAGTTTAGAAAAGGTTTAAAGCCCCAGATATGTTACGAAAATCCTACAGCTACTTTCTGGATCAAAAGATGCTACTGGATTAAAATTTTCAGATGGTTAGTGAGACAAATTATTTCTCTTCTTGACGAGTTTCGGTTAGAGAAGCCTTCAGTGATGATAGAATCGCCTTCAGTGACGCCTGATAATACTGCAGCTGCTGTGAAAGAATTACTGATACGAAATCCTCCATATACGAGGGTTGCTAGCTATATTTCTGGTCTAATAAGGAAAAATCAAATGTTGATGATCGAAATTGGTTTTATTGTTTTTCAAAATATTCTTCTTGAAGATCAATACACTTTTTCGTGCGTTTGAACCAATTTTCGAAGCACTTTTTCCACTCCTATTGAGGTAACATCAAAACCTGCGTTTTGAACACATCAACCGCTTCTTCGGGTGCCGCAAACCGCTGACTACGTAATTTATTTTTGATGTGCGGGACTAAAAAAAAAGGTCATTGGGTGCTAAATCAGGACTGACTCATCAATTAGATGTTTTATCCCATCAAAACTTCCTTTGTTTGTGTGAGAGCTTGCAATTATGTGATGAAGAATGATTCGACTCTTCTGCTTTTTTCGAATTTCTCCGATGACTTCTGGCAAACAAATGGTCGTGTACCATCCAGAATTGGCCGTCCTGCATTGCTGTAACACCACTGTCGCTACGAGAGCGATAATGTCGGAGAAACAAACCACCATTTGCTTCGATGTGCTTCTTCCGGGAACAACTTTTGTTGAATTTGACTCGTCTTAGAAGACCCAAACAGTCGACTGCTGTTTCATTTCGGATTTGTATGCGTAGATCCATGATTCGTCACCTGTGTAAAATGAATACTGATATTCATCTTTTTACCACATTCCTGCGAAGTCTCTTGACATTTGATCAATGAACCGCCTTTGGTCTTTCTAAGTGAAAACACACCACTATTGATGGACTAGGGGAAAATAATGGAAGAGGAATGGAAATCAGTATCAGTGGAAATTTTACGAAAATCCCTTCTATACTGCGAATCATGATGCAGGCTTATACTTCAAGAGGAGTAGAATTCAATACCTATGGAAATTTTACGAAAATTTCATCTATCCTGGGAATCACGACGCAGATTTATACTCCAGTAAAACGTCTATCAGGTCGAACATTCAAAAACGTACTCTTTACATTTTACAGATTAATTAAACGGCCCGAAATCCTGTCAGGACTGGGTGTTCTGTGCATGTGCTTGGCAAACATCTTAAAGTAACTCCTTAAAGTCCTTAAGTCCTGATCTGGAACAGGGAGCTGAATGCAGCTATGTTCTGGTTGTAGATACTGTGATTAAGTGGTAGAATAACTGCACTTGAAAGGGATTTAAAATCCTCTTTTATTAAATCAATATTATTTACAAATCACTTCCCCACTTGGGAGGGATACAGAAATTAAAAGACCACACTTGGGTCTAAATGAGCATCAGATAAATTTAAACTAAAGCTAAAAGAAATTTAATTGATATTTGCTCACAGAGCTCTTCGCGGAGTTGGCCTCTAACTAAATGGTGCGTAGCAAGAAATACTAATACTAGCGCACTTCAATTTATTTCAATAAGCAATCACGTAGCAAGCACTATGGCTTATAATTTATCTGCTAGCTGGTCAGGCGAACGTCGAACAGAATGACCGTGATCTGAGACTAAAAGCTCTCTCAAACTGAGAGGTTTCTACCTCTGGTTTAAATAGTACTTGGCTCTACTTCAAATTAGCATAAGCTGAAAACGCGCGCTTCTTCTGACGGGAAGTTGAAACTGAGAAGAGATAGAAAGATTTAAATTAAAATAAAACTTTGTTAGTTTAACTAAAACCTTACAATCCTTCAAAAAATGTATGAACACATCTATTTCAAACCATAATTGAGGAGGAAAAATATATGGAAGAGGAATGGAAGTCAGTATCAGTGGAAATTTTACGAAAATCCCTTCTATACTGTGAACCATGATGCAGGTTTATACTCCAAGAGGAGTAGAATTCAATACCTATGGAAATTTTACGAAAATTTCATATATCCTGGGAATCACGGCCCAGATTTATACTCCAGTAAAAAAGTCTATCAGGTCGAACATTCAAAAACGTACTCTTTACATTTTATACATTAATTAAACGGCCCGAAATCCTTCTAAAAATGTAGGAACACATGTATTTCAAACCATAATTGAGGAGGAAAAATATATGATTATTTCTAAAAATTCAGAGGGATATTAAGATTCCTAAGGTTATTTTAGAGTACTTCAAAAACATTATACTGACTAATTTTAAAACTTTTTGTTACCTTGTAGTAGCATTATTATTTTTTAAGCCGAAATATGAAAAATGAGAACCTCTCGAAAACGCGCCGAGTTTACTGGCCATTACACCACGAAGGCATGCTAAGAAGGCGCGAGAAATACCTTATATACTCCCCCTTTTAAAGACGCGACTGGGGGTTAGGAGAACCAGTCACCAGATCCTGGTGGTGGAGAATCATCATCCACCACCTTTTTTAATTCGGGCGCCACTATAGAGACATTAGGTTATTTTTGAAAGCAGATGGGCTGAAAAATTAGCAATGCGTTTGTCAGGACTCGAACCTGCACTTGTATACGCGCAGAGTGGGCTAACCTTTGCACCACGATGCTGGAAGAAGGGAGAAAATACATTATACACTCTCCCGTTTAAAGGGCGAATGAGGATTAGGGGACCCAATCGCCCTTTAAAATGGTGGTGAAGAATCATCATCCACCACCTTTTAGTTAGGGCGGCACTATAGAGTCATTACGATATTTTTGAAGCCGGAGACATGAAAAATGAGCAATGTCTTCACCGGGACTCGAACATGGGCCTCTTGAATACGGGCCGAGTGTCCTAACCGTTACACTACGAAGGCATGCTGGAAGAAGGGAGAAAATAGCTTATAACCTTTGTGTATTCAAAACTTATCTTACACGCAATCTGTAGTTGGATTTACAAATAAACTCATTTTCAATAAATAACCATATATCAGGTTATATTTTATTGAAGATGAGGCACAGAATTCAACTGGAAGTTATTTGTTGAAGAGTAGCAACTAAGCCGCAGCTGCAGAGTGAAATACAGGCGGATAGACTTCGGAGGGCTACACGTGACCTGAAAACGCTAAAGTCTTATAACCCTAACAGACGTGAAACTAATTATCGCTTTATCTGTATGAACAAACAATTCATGAGAAGGTTAAAAATAACCTTTCTATTCAAAAAGAGTTTAGAACATGATGGCACTTTCTTGTGCTGCAAATTCCACAACTGGTGGTGAGGCAAAATAAAACAGAACAGTCCAAATTAATTCAAACGTTGAATGATAATCAAGAACTACACAACTTAATGCTGGCTCACTAACTGTACCGGAGCATCAGAATTAAAATATCGGCAGCGATAGAACGAATAATTACAAATGTCAGAGTTAGCAGGAAACTAACGCGATGACAGAAACACACTTTGTCTTAAAATCCAGAAACTTCAGTTTAAATACTAGCTACTTATTTGAATTTTGATAAGAAATGCAGAAAGGAGACAGTCTTAAAATTATAAATTAACATAAAATTCCCTATAACCTTTTCCGCTAAAAACGTTTTACGCTTACTGTTAAATGTGAAAACGTTATTGTCTTTATCACTTTAGATTATTTTCTGTGTGCAGAAATATCATTTCAACAATTACATTGATTAATTTCACATAATTTCTTCAGGAGATTGTTAATCCTATTTCAGTTCTTGAATAAAGGAAGAATTAAATTTAGACATGTAACGAAATGTTTTTTAAAAGCTTCTGCGAATTTTTGCCTGAGGGATTATTTTTATAATCTCCTTACTGATAAGATTTACAATGAAATTAAGCCCTCTTTGACAAAAAATAATTATGAAACTAATAGATTTATGAACAAGTTTTATATTTGAAAGTAATTACAAGAAAAGTGTTTTCTCAAAAGTAACTTTTATTTCCGAGAAAAAAAAAGGAAATAAATTTCATGACAAGTCGGTAAATGCGATAACAGAGAATCCCCCTTTTCTCTATATAAACGCTAACATAAAAAGAAATACGTATGTAAAATATTAAAGTTGATTCAAATAATTTATTCTAACTAATGATAAAAATAGATCAGCTTCAATCTTCAATTTTAACTTGAGACTAACATCGACGAAGTAACAAAATTTGTCATATAACTTATGGTAAGATAATGGAAAATTGAAATTTTGAATTTAAAGCCCGAACTTCTGGAGCTCGTTCGTATATCAGTATGACATGTTTTCGCCATTGCCACTATCATATGCTATGAATTTGCTGAAGATTTTTTGCTGTCTGAAATTTTTTGCTGTTTTCTTCCTGTAATACGGCGAACAATGAGTTCTGTGGCAGTTTAGTATGGCTTCCGTCTAGGGTTCTAAATCCTCTGAGAGGTTCGACGAGTTGAGATCAGAGCTTTGGTCCGACCAGCCGAATTCGTTCGCTACCGCTTTTGCTTAACTACTCGGTAATGGCTTTATGATTACGAACGGGTAAACGGCTAAGCTGCAGACAGTAAAGAGCGCCGAATTCTGAACTGTTGTGCATTGTGAGTAATCCAAAATTATCTGATATTCCCTCATACATTTCAAGATTAAGAATTCAAGACACAAAACTCACAAAGTCGAGAGCAAGATCAAACTAAGAAAAACAGATCCACATCGTAATTTCTCTTCCGCCAAATTTCACAACGAAAATAAGCCACTGAGTATGTAAGGCTCATATGTGTTTGCCAGATCCATATACATCTATGGGAATGCCAGAATATATTGTAGAGACATTGTTAGGACTGAGTGTTCGGTGCACATTCTTGGCAAACACCTTCGATAAAACTTTAAGTCCTGATGTGGAACAGGGAGCTGAATGCAGCTATGTTATGTGGTAGAAAACTGTGGTTAAGTGGTAGAATGACTGCACTTCAGAAGGATTTAAAATCCTCTTTTATTAAACCACAATTATATACAGCCACTTCCCAACTCGGGAGGGACACAGAAAATAATGACCGCACTTGGGTCTAAACTGAACAATCAAATAATTTAAACTAAAGTTAAGTAGAAATTTAAGTAGTCGTTGCTCACAGAGCTATAAACGCGAGGTTGACCTCTATGCTAAATGGTGCGTAGCAAGATTTAACTAATACTAACGCACTTAGATTTACTTCAATAAGTAATAGCGTAACAGCGTTAAGGCTTAGAATTTAAATACTAGCTGGTCAGGCGAACGTCGAACAGAGTAACAGTGGTCTGAGACTAGAAGCTCTCTCACACTGAGAGATTCCTACCTACCGTTTAAATAGCAACTTGGCTCCACTTCAAATTAGCATAAAGCTGAAACGCGCGCTTATTCTAACGGAAAGTTGAAATGAGAACAGATAGAAAAAGGCAAATTAAAATAAAACTTTGTTAGTTTAAACTAAAACCTTACAAAGTTATCGAACATGCTGTTTCACAGACTTAAAACAAGTGAACTCCAAGCCTTTTAGAGAATTTTGAAGTGACCTGAAGAGATGAAAATCAAAGAGGGGCAAGGCTTATTGAATATGGGGGTGATACAAGTTCTCAACCCCCCTCAATAAATTTTTGTCTCCCATTAATCGAAGTGTGGGGATTGTTATGATGGAAGACAACATGTCAAAGTGGATCACTTCTGAGAGCTTTGCATCGATGTCTTCTTTTGAAATAGTCAACTTGTAGAGACATTAAGTTATTTCGAAGCAGGAGACATGAAAAATGAGCAATGCCCTCCCCGAAACCGAACCACAGACCTCTAGAATACGCGCAGAGAGTGCTGACCACTACACCACAAAGGCATGCTATTAAGATGGGAGAAATACCTTATAATGTAACGTGATTCATCATTGCATAGGATACTCTACAGTCCACAGGTGATGTTTCCCACAGCTGCCTTATTAGCATGTCAAGGAGTGTAGCTGATGTGCTGCAGCACGCCGAAGAAATCCACATATAAGTACCTATCGACGAATGCGTATGAGTATCGGCGTCAATTTCAGATATCAGCGTCAGATGTTTCTAAATATTAGCGTGGGTTTAACTATCCCACATACTAGAGACATCGAGTTCGTTGTGGGTCTATATTTTGATTTCCTTGTTGGGACCGGAATTTTATAACTACATCATGTTTTACTTACACTACTACATTACCTGTTGGAATGGTATCGGGATTGTGTCCCCAAGGTTGGAATGACCAAATCAATGGATAAGATAACTGTCCTCAACTCAGCTCTCGTCGTAGGTCTATCTCGATAACTGTATAGTCCGTATACATTCCTCCAGACCGCATGGTATAGGAATAATTATAGGAATATTTTTTCAGATGATGTCTTGTTCTTAACACTGTAGTCTGAAGGTAACTTATGTTATAAGTTATATAAGGAGAAAGGCTTATAACCGATAACTGATTAGTGGGAATAAATTAATCATTTGGGGGATTTCAGTTGACATAGTCTTTATCACAGGCAAGAAATGCGATTATTAGAGACATTCAGTGTTCATATGTAAGAAAAGGAAAAGCTTCCTGCTCTATTCTAATTCACTTCGATTGCTGTTTATGATTCGGAAATATCTCTGTCATATTTGGCGTATTTAAATATCATGTGAAATACGTATTTGCACGTGTACACATTACTACAAAAAGAATAATATTCCTGCAATGCTTGAAATAATATTGTTACTAAGGGTCATTAGAGGCATCTTCAACTGTAACTTCCGAATGATTCGACGGAATTTAGAATTAAAGCCAGGAATTAATTCTAAATATTTTCGAATCCGAATTCTAATCCTAAAATGTTCTCGAAAATCCCGAATCTTTCGCAACCTTTATACTACGATAAAAAGGAAAAGGGAAGAAAATTTCCTTGATAATAAAATTTTTTAACTGAAGCGATATTTCAGACAGGCAAAACAAATTTAGGAATAAATTTAGGAATAAATTTAGGAATAAATAGTTCTCAATTTAGGAATACGCTTTAGATCAGGGGTGTTCAAACTTTGTCGACTCACGGAACCCTTTAAACTACGAGGTTTTTCGGGGAATCTCCACCCGCTCTTAGAAAAATATGTCTTATAATAATATTTACGATTGATCAATATCGTATAGGTAATTTAAGTACATATGTATTTTTTGCTTGCGGAAAAGTAAGAAACAGGAGCAAATCTATTTAACATTCAATAAATGGCTATCTCGCGAATTTGGCGAGTCATCGCCAAGCTAGCAACAGTTCTGGTGAGTAATTTGTGTCGCCAAAGTTTCACTAGACATGGCCAAAAGAAACCAAACCTTTCGAGAAGCAGGAAGTAGTAGAAATACTTCGGCGGCCGGGTGAAAACTATACAAGGTTGGCACCTGCCATGAGTTGCTGTTGTTGTTGTTGTTGCGAGTTGTTAGCTCAACGTGAGACGGAATAGTGAGATATCTCCTGGTTAGCTTCGCTATTTAAATGTGTTTTGTTTAATGTTCTTATATTTTGAAGCGTAACCACTGACTTGAACTCTGTGATATTATAAAGAATACGACTATTTTTATGGAAAGTTAAAGAACTCTGAAGTGTGTCATTTGATAAAATAAATTTTATCAACCTATCATCGGAGCTGAGTGCATTTAGTCTTTACGAAATCGTACGCAGGCAACAATATTTGTAGTTAATAAAATCTACTCAACTAACGCGAGTGCTGTATAATTTTCTTCACGAATTTTTACTTTGACTTATAAAGGCTGAATGTCAGTCTCATATCCTCAAATAATATGAGATGACACTTATGGAGAATATTGCTCTGGTTTTTTAATTCAATTCATTCTGAGTTTTTTTGTTCTTTATTGAAGGTAGAGATTTCACCTTTCCTTTACCTTAGTGCACATTCTGCTTTTGGGAGAAATAGACCTCAAGGTGTTGGTTAAAGGGACCTTCTGCTAAAATGCCTGAGGAATCTAAAATGGAAACTTAAGACAACATTTTTGGAATCTTTTGCTTAAAAGAATTGAGTTGCACCAAGCGTTAACCAATAACCAGACTAATTAGTATCACATGAAAAGCAGGCAGTACTTGCTTGTTATGGTCAGTTTTACAATTTATTACATTTTCATATGCTATGGCTCCCATAAGCGGTATAGCTCATTTTTATTTTTAAAAATAAATCATTTTCATTTCAGCCGTAACATGTGAAAATATGAATCAATCTCTCTCCCACTTTTTCCGAAATTTCTTGATAGTTGCAGCAAGCATGGGCTATTTGTCCATACTTAAAAATGTGAAGCAATCTAACTCTCACTTTTTCCGAAATATCTTGATGTATGCAGCAAGTGAATCCTCTCTCCCCTCTTATAACAATGGACTGGTCCCGGGAAAATCAACTGCGAACTCTGTGGAAGGTCCCCCGTCTTAGAAGAGGATCATTATAACAATGGACCTCTCTTATAACAATGGACTGGTCCCTGGAAGTACAATGGTCCACTGTTTGGAAGGTCCACCCTCTTACAAAACGACAATGAACCCTCTCTTCCCTCTTATAACAATGGATTGGTCCCGGGAAAATCAACTGAGAACTCTGTGGAAGGTCCCCCGTCTTAGAAGAGGACCATTATGACCATTATAACAATGGACTGGTACCGGGAAGTACAATGGCCTTTTCATGTATGGCCCTATTTGGCCATACATGAAAAGGCGAATCAGTCTAATTCTCACTTTTTCCGAAATTTTTAGCTTTATCAGAATGTCTCTTTTTGTTTGCCAGTTGAACTGTAACGAAATGAATTTTCATTTTAAAAATGTGAATCGATCGTTCTAATCTTCATTTTCAAAAAGTCTTGATATTTGCAGTAAGCAAGGACTGTTTGTGTTCTCCTCACAATAGCAACTTCTCTTTAGGCTTCCTCGTATCGTGGAAGGCTTGCAGTTCTTCTAAGATAATAATTAAGAAATATACAGGGTGTATAGTAAATGTTGCGACAGACTTCTAGGGGAGGTAGGGCACGTCATAAGGATTAAGTATTGCATAGGAACCTATACCCGGAAATGTCAGGGGTAAGTGGTACTAGAGCTAGAAGATGGGAAAAGAAGCAAGAGGGATTAGTTTGAAACATTTATTAAGCATAAATACAAATTGTGTACGCCAGCTTGAATGTTAAAACAGATGCTCGAAGTTTGCACCGTTAGACGGCAAACATGCCCGACACCGAAGAACCATTTGAATGCCGTGAATTATTTGATCGCTCTGGAGCAGGTTCTTCCCGATTTGCCTGAACGATGTTCCATCAAATGTGAGGCACAACATATGATTCCAACGTGATGGGGCCGCTGCTCATTTTGGACTGGATGTTCGTAGCCATTTGAACCGATCAGACCTGCATCGTTGGATTGGGCGTGATGGACCAGTTTTCTGCCCCCCCTCTCAACAGATATATCTAGTCTTGATTTCTTTTTTGTGTGAAGCCATCAAAAGTGTCGTGTATCATGATCCTGTTGTGTCTGAAATGGATCTCGTGGCAAGACTGGCCTCCGCAGCTGCTATAATCAAAGAAATTCCTTGTTGTTTGAACATGTCCAGCAACTAATGGTCCGTTGGTGTCAGGCATATTTGGCGTCTGATGCTGCAAACTTCGAGCATCTGTTGAAACTTTCAAGCTGTCGTACATATGTCAATAAATGTTTAAAATAATCACTCTTTCTTGTTTTCCCATCTTCTACCTCTGCTACCACTTACCCCTGACATTTCCGGGTATAGGTTCCTATGCAGTTTTCAATCCTTATGATATGCCCTACCTGCCCTAGAAGATTGTCGTAACATTTACGGTACACCCTGTATTTATTTGAATGCTTTTCTGTTCTTTAACAAAAGTAAAACAAACGTAGCTCCTCTTTTAATGTCCCGTAAAAGGAAGTTCTTTATATGCAGGACAAACGTTCATATGTTTATATGCAGGACTTGTTCAGTCTTGTTCAATAGAGCATCCAATGAGTATGTACAAGGTGTTTATAAAGTCCCGGACCCATTTTGATGTTGAATAATTCATAAAATAATAAAGATAGATTAAAATTAATAACATAAATGGTTAGATAGACTCAAAAAGTTTCATGACTCTCGTCAATGAGCTTCCACGTGTGCCCCCTTCGTCGCACGAAGAATATCAAGTCGATATTCAATTTTACGCCAGGTACCGACAAGCATGTCGGCATCCACAGAGGCTATTGCGGTTGTCATTCTGGCTTTTAGGTCATCCATGTTCGACACTCTCCTCCTGTAAACGTCGTCCATTTACAAATCCCCAAAGGAAAAAGTCCAGCGGCGTTATATCAGGGTGGCCAAGGAATTGGACCTCCTCGTCCAATCCATCTTCCTGTAAAATGGTCATTCAAAGAACTAGAACGATGGTACCCCAATGAGGTGGTGCACCATCTTGTTGCAAAACGACATGCGGCTGAAGCTCTTCTAGTTGTGGAAATACGAAGTTTTCTACCATGCCTAAGTATACGACTGATGAGACCGTCTTTTCTGTAAAAAAGAAAGGCCCAATGACTCGGTCGTGCACTAGTTGGAAATAGGCTAATTGGATCTCTGCACTCTGCAGAATCAACATGTGATCGACACGAAAAGACACTTTTATTAATTTATGCAACAAATACCTATTAATATCGTTTATTCCTTGGACAGTATCTCACGTTCCTTAGCAAAAACATGGCTCTCGAATAATCCACGAGCCCACATCGGTCACAGAAGCAATCTTATATGTTCTACAGCATCCGAATTGCAACTTAGAAGAGGTCGTATTTAACTAACTTACATTATTTCACTTACTTATATTGCTTAACTCACTCGTATTGAACTCACTTACTTATATTACATACATTATTACTCCAAATAACCTAAATTTGGTAAATTTAGCGCCATCTGTCATGCGTGATTTCGTAGTGTAACTGGTAGCACGTTCAGCTGGCTGTCAGAAGCTGCGTTATTCGAATCTCGAGCAGAGAGTAGTTGAATTATCGTATAACCTGCCCTCGAATTTGCAGTGGCACCCAAATAAAACGCGGTAGATGATATTTCCTTTACCACATCGATTTGCTCGATTGGGTCACGTTGCTCTCTTACGAGCCGTCTTTTAATTGGAGAAGAATATATATAATTTTTGCTTTTCCCCCAGCGTACTCTTGTGATGCAATTTGAAGCACATTTGACTTGAATCTAGAGTCCTAATCCCTGCTAAAGCGTTATCGATTTTTCACGTTTTCTACTTTCAAATACGTATCTAGGCCACCCAACCAGTATAGTGACTGCCATGCCGAAGGACCCGGCTTCGAATCCCGGGGAACGCATGAATATTTGTAAATGTGTATTGCCCGTACGGCATGGGAGCACTCTAAATATGAGGCGATCCGAATGCCTTTTCGAGAGGTTAATGGTAGGGAAGAGGGGTGGGAGACCCTCGGACTCGTACCTCTGGGGTTCTTTGGGGGGACGGAACTGAGTTAAATTGTCTTGTCACCTGTTAGGGGCTCAAGGCTGTTGCCAACAACAGGCGTTAAACTGGCGCTCCTTACCACTAGGGATTTCGTGGACTTGGGCTGACTATATATACGCTAGACAAGTGAGCATTACCAATAAAAACAAATAAGTATCTAACAGTTCTACAATTGTTTTGCACTGAGCGAATATTTGTGACCGGAAAAAAGGAATAATAAATATGAAATCATCCATAAGTAATTAAGGAAAGTGAATGTGCAGCTGACTCGCCAAAATTGTAGGCTGAATGTCAGTTCGTGTTGGCTTTACTGTTTGAATGAATGTCGTGTTTGCTTTACCGTAATGAGTCGGTTCTGGCATACATATTGGGATGATGTTCGACAGTTAGAAGAGAAACTTTCGACATTACCTTGTCAGGACTGAGTGTTCGGTGCATATTCTTGGCGAACATCTTCGTGAAACGTTAAGTCCTGATCTTGAACAAGGAGCTGAATGCAGCTATGTTCTGTGGTAGAAAACTGTGGTTAAGTGGTAGAAGAACTGCACTTCAGAAGGATTTAAAATCCTCTTTTATTAAACCACAATTATTTACAGCCACTTCCCAACTCGGGAGGGATACAGAAAATAATGACCGCACTTGGGTCTAAACTGAACAATCAGATAATTTAAAAAAAAGCTAAATAGAAATTAAGTAGTCGTTGCTCACAGAACTATGAACGCGAGGTTGGCCTCTATGCTATATGGTGCGTAGCAAGATTTAACTAATACTAACGCACTTAGAATTACTTCAATAAGTAATAGCGTAACAGCGCTACGGCTTAGAATTTAAATACTAGCTAGTCAGGCGAACGTCGAACAAAGTAGCAGTGGTCTGAGACTAAAAGCTCTCTCACACCGAGAGGTTCTTACCTACGGTTTAAATAGCAACTTGGCTCCACTTCCAATGAGCATAAAACTGAAACGCGCGCTTATTCTAACGGGAAGTTGAAATAAGAACAGATAGAAAAAGGCAAATTAAAATAAAACTTTGTTAGTTTAACTAAAACCTTACAACCTTCGCAGGGGTTTACGAGGGCTTGTTAATGAGACGGAAGCAATCATTAGATTGGCGAATCTATTTTAAAATTAATGGGAGCTCGTTTTCTGAATGCACTGACGAAGGGGAAAATTACGCGATTATTTGCAAAATTTGCAACTAAAAAAGAAGAGGGGCAGAATAAGCGAGGAAATGCGGTAATTATTCAAGAGATTAAAGTAAGATATATGTATTCATTTTAAAACCTGCAAAAATAAAACGAGGAAAATATTATGGTTTTTATCAGCATAAAAGTATTAAACCAGATACACTTATATAATCAATAGAGCAAGAATATAAGCTGTTGTTAATACCCGTTGCAATTCAGAATATGTAAATTAAAAGCAAATTCTAATAGACGAATTCTCCCTAAGAATCTTTTACCAGTAAAGATTTACCACTCGTAGTAGCGTTTCCTCTCATCCGCAAGGTTTTATATCTTGTATTTAATGACGATGCTGGTGGTCAAATATGGTTGATGTTGGTAATCCTGCTTTTTAGTCTTCAGTCTCAGAATAATCTCCGAGCCAGTGCATCCTTCTTTCTCTCCGGGGAATAGCACAGAGAAAGACAGAATCGTATCCAGGAGAGCCTTAAAGAAAGAAAAATAAGATGGCTTCCGGTGAGGAGATCCTCTCCGTCTATGTGATCTCTTCAAGCGCAACACTCGCTTCCCACGGAAAGTAGCCCAGACTGATTGGTCCAACTCTTGGACTCACTGCATTTCTAAAATATGTGTTTCGTAACAGAAAATTCTGGTCGCTAAGGCTGCGAGTACATATTTTATTTTCTGAATTCCAAATACTGGTTTTCTGAAAAAGAACTTTTATCATTCTCTATTGTTAAAAGAAATATAAGTTCTTACAAGAAAGATTATTGGCGCGAAATGTGCAGTAAATTCAAAGAAATGTTTTCGAGCATTTGCATTTTTATTTATAGGAATAAGGGCAGATAAGGCTAGTTATCTTACACTACTACAGTTCTGGGAAATAAATGTGTTAAATAGATGAATATATATGTTTGTGAAGTGAATAAAACCGTACAGGCAAAAGTTTCTTAACTCTTTAATTGGCAAATGGTGGAAAGTTGTAATAAAAATTTTGGGGTGATTGTACTGTTGCATAATATACACTGATAGACAAAAATTTCCCACTTTTTTCAATGAACTTGTCTGGATGACCTTGAAGAACACGTGATTAAGTGGGAATGGCATTTAACTGCTGCTGGAGAAGATAAAGAATCATTCTTGCACTTAACTTTAGCAAGTGATGGGAACGGCTGCTGATCTAAGCGAATTTCACACAGGGCAGATTGTAATGGCTCGAAGACTCTGAACGAGTATCTTCAAAACTGTACGTCTGGTAGGTTGTTCATGATCTTCTACTGTTAATATTTATCCGAAGTGGATAAATGACGGTGAATCCAGTTGTAGACGACAAGGTGTTGGACGTCCAAAGAAAAAGACGTCATTAAAGGAAAAGGACGTCGGAGAGTGTCAATCATGGTACAACAAAATCGGCTTCAGATAGTGACTCAGCTGAAACCCAATACAATGCAGGTCCAAGTGCGAGTGCTTCGGAACTCACAGTTGAAGGAGAACTGTTAAATATGGAACTGCACAGCAGACGTCCCACTCCTGTGCCTCTATTGACCACGGTTGTGGAGTCGTAGTCAAGGAGTCGGAATCGGAGTTTGGCAGATTTTTGGGTAAAAGGAGTCCGCGTTGGAGTCGTTAAAAACACGTCGACTCCGACTCCAATTTTTGTTGGACAGTTTGTATTTGAAATGAAATGAAAGTGAATTGAAAAGCAACTAATGGAAAACTAAGTTATTATGTTTATTTATGAACTATATACATTAAAAAATAGTTATTTTCTATTTTATTGACAAATTAATAAATAAATACAAGGGAGGAGGATGGATGTGATATATGTCATTATTTATTAAACTGATTCATTTAGTTAAAAATCTCATTGGTAAATTTAAGTAAACAGCAATAGCAGCAATAACTCCAAAATTGATGCCATTCTTAGGAAGTGAGCATGAAAAGGAGCAATTATTGATTAAACAACGCGATGGGAAAGTACATTATTTGATGATATAGAGATTATTAGAATTAAGAATCTTTTTTGAAGATGTCGATAAACCTAGTATTTCACTAACAGAACAACTGTGGAATGACCTTGCAGAATTAGAAACTCTTCTTTCTACACCGCATATAGTCACGAAAAAGCTACAATCTGAAGAATTAACAGGAGGCGAGAATGGAAGAATGTGATGTTCGTTCTTTCTGAAAAGGAGGGCTTATTGCTGAAGGAATCATTTCCTCAATGAAGAAAAGACAAACAAGTTTGCTAGACAAGGAGATCTTGCTGGCTTCAGTATATGTAGATCCAAAACACCGAATTTTTTTGGATGTCGAGCAATTAAAACGGCAAAGAAAGTCATCTATGAACTTTCACTAAGAATGAAATTGAGCTCAGAACAATTGGGGCATTCAAATTCAATTGGAGTCGGACTGCAGACATTGCAACTGAGTCTCTATCATCCTCTTCCAGTGATGAATTAGATTTTAAGAAATATTTGAATAATATTGAAAAGGCAAGGCAAAGCGAATGAAAATAAAGAACCAAGAGCCTTTAGATGTAAAAATGAAAAAAATACAAACAAGATTTCTACACAGCCTTTGGAGAAATAGACTCTTGCGAGACACCTCTTTTAAAACTCTAACCTGAAAAGTTAAAAGAAGTAGCTCTAACAGTAACAGCTCTTCCTCCTACTCAAGTTAGAAGAATCTTCTCAGATGTAAAATTTACCAAATCGGATCTACGGTCCTCTAACAAAGATCTTGCCGAAGCTATACTGTTTCTTAAAAATGACTAATGCCAGTTTTTCAATTTCTTAACAAATGCTAATTAATATAAATAATTTTCTGTGCCATGAATTTCTTTATATAGCATCCATTACTTCTTTTGTATAAGTTCTAACACATGTGTATATGTTTACATATATATGAGAGAGTAGTCAGAGTCGGTTTAAAATTCCAGGGGTCATAGTTGGAGTCGGTTCCACAGCCTTGCTATTAACTAAACATTATTGTCAATTGGGCTTAAAGAAGGCAGGGAATATCGAGGCTAGACCATGGATAAGTAGAAGAGAGCTGCCTGGTAGAACGGTTCACGATTTCTCAGTCATCACGTCGATAGTCCTATCAGAGTATGCCGTCTTGCAGACAAACAGTTGCCGCCCTTGTACAACAGGTCATACACAGGCTATGCTTTAGGGGACGTTCTCATGGGCAGCTCTGGGACCCATATTTATAGTAGAACATGTCATGAAAGCTGCGGACTATCTGAACATGACTGCTCATCATTTGCACCCTTACACGGCGTCTGTTTTCCCAAATGGTAATGGAATCTTCCAGCAGGACAACACCCCATGTTACGAGGCTCGAATTGTGTTGGAGTGGCTCGAGGACAATAAGGATGAATTCCGGTTAATGTCCTGGCCACCTCTCTCACCCGATAGAGCAAATTTGGGATGTCAAGGTGCGGGTATCACAGAGTTAAAATGCCACCATCTCGGTATATGACTGAATGACCGCTGCTTACGCATGTGGTACATAGTATGTTAGTATTTATGCCTCCCGTCATCTACCAAAAACTTGTGGCATCCATGCCAAGGCCAGCTGCAGCTGTTTTGGAGCTGCAGCTGTCGTTTATTGTAGTTCTATGCTCTCGTTATGCAGTTCGCTAAATATTTTTGCAATAATGTTGTAATGTTTTAGTTAAACTAACAAAGTTTTATTTTAATTTATCCCTTTTCTATTTATTCTCTTTTTCAACTTCCCGTTAGAAGAAGCGCGCATTTTCAGCTTTATGCTAATTTGAAGTGGAGCCAAGTTATATTTAAACCGGAGGTAGAAACCTCTCAGTGTGAGAGAGCTTTTAGTCTCAGACCACGATCATTCTATTCGACGTTCTCCTGACTAGCTAGCATTTATATTCTAAGCCTTTACGTGATTTCTTATTGAAATAAATCCAAGTGCATCAGTATTAGTACATCTTGCTACGCACCATTCAGTTAGAGGCCGACCTCGCGTTATAGTTCTGTGAGCGACAACTGTTTAATTTCTATTTAGCTTTAGTTTAAATTTATCTGATTGTTCATTTTTAGACCCAAGTGTGGTCTTTACTTTCTGTATCCCTCCCGAGTTGGGAAGTGGTTGTACATAATAGTGATTTAATAAAAGAGGATTTTAAATCCCTTTCAAGTGCAGTTATTCTCCAACTTAATCACAGTATTCTACCGCAGAACATAGCTGCATTCAGCTCCCTGTTCCAAATCAGGATTTAAGGAGTTCACGAAGATGTTTGCCAAGAATATGCACCGAACACTCAGTCCTGACAATGCTTGGGACAGCTATATTTTGTTCTGCTGTCAAGCGCTACCACATTCCCGTACGTGTTGTCTGCTGCAAATGGTTAACACATCCAGCTAGCACTAGAAGTTTACCATTCGCCATACATGTGTTGTCCTAATTCACTAGCTACTAAGCCACCCCAGTTTTGATGCAGGGGACAGGTCGAGGGCCACCCATCCGTTTTTCCTTACCACCAAATCACACGATTATCTGTTCGCCTTATATTTTAAGTGACCGCCCCCACGCCTCTGGGCACTACACTTAAAAACACTTCCTTGCTTTCTCCAGGAATCGAACCCGTGTCCAGCGGCGCTGGAGCTAGGAGCATTAACTGCATTATTGATCAGGTCGGCAAAGGAAGATTAGTGGTTCGATTACGTGTCGTTCCTCAAGTTGCTCGACTTCGAAGAGCTGAGGGTCCTTCCTGAGTCCCGATCTAAAACTGGGTTAGATATTACCTTTTCTTTTGTTGGATATACTTGATTAGGTTTTCCTTTAAGTAGGGTAGAATGTAAGAAATTATCTCCCTTTTTTACGAGTCTCTTGTCATGCAAGGGTTTAAATATGGCCAGCTACCACTAGAAGAGCAGTTAATTTTAATCATCTCACTGTGTTCTCTATCAGCTATTAAATTATATATCGAAATTTGATACTTTTTCTAGTATAACATCCTTTTTGTGATGACTTTCAAAATGAAGTTGATGTAACTCTCGTTTCAAATATTTTAGGCTTACTGATTTTGTAGTACTTTTGACCTATCAATGGACTTTCCTGAAAGTTCTAGTTACATAATTGGAAACAAGGGTTTGGCGCCATCTATCTTCCAAAATATCAACTAAGTAGGAAAGTAGGAAGTAATTAATTTCTTGGAAATCTGACGGTATTTGCCTTAAATTATTTAATTTCCATATACTCTTAAAAAAAACTAATATTATTCATGGTCGTATGGCGGCTTATGACGAGACAGTAAACATTTATGACTTGGGAATATCCCTTCCGGGTAAGTTTATCTCAACACTGTTCAAATTTGATGACCACAAGTCTAGTCGAAATAGCAGAATGCTGAGCTGGTTAACAGAGGAATATGAAAATCCGTCTTCAGGCTCCTTTATGAAAAAAATATATATATATTAAGATATCAGGTAAAGAAGGTGCATATAAACTCATACAGCGGTATTTCCCCAGTATGTGTCGAGAGACAATGTTGCCTTGTTCCAAAAATTTTACTATTTCTATTTTGAATATTTGTTTATGATTGTTATTAATTCATTAATGTTAATATTTCTTAATAATTACATATATATTACTACTACTATATTTCGTTGTTCCTTCCTTAAATCTCTGCTTTCGTTTCAGTGCAACTGTGCATAGATGGGTAGCGATAATTCACAGTTACGTTTCTTAATTAAAAAAACCAAAAATACTCTTTTTAAATTGAACAATAACATTATATTTGATTAACCAAACACACAATCCTTTACTTATTGAAACAGTAAAATAAATTTTTATTCGAGCAATTCCTGAAGATTATAGCGTACCCAGTTAAATTTTTTTCATTCATAAATTAAAGGGAAAATTTTCCTTTTACCCGAGTTCAGAACAACAGAAAAAAAAGTCGAAAGGCTTTCAGAGATTAACGGTCACCCGGAAGGGTTTGTTAAGGTCTCTTAGGCTCTCGTTGAGCTCCCAGTCTACCAGTCTGCTGTTACATTGACACCTGCTAACACATCTTTTTTGTCTTTTAAGCTTTATTATTAAGCATCATTTTCTTCGCCCTTACGCCACACGCAATTCAACAGCAAAAATTACAAAAATTTTAAAAGGACTCTAGCAGTATAATGTAGAATCCTCGATGCAGCGTTAAGTGTGGACATATATTTTTCTGTTTGCTTTTCAGACAAAAACAGTTCAGTTCATCATATCACTGTTCAGTTTTTTTGCTAAAATGGCTTTACAAAACCCTTTTTTTTTAAATATCACGTTCTAGGAGCGTACATCATATAAACTTCGATTCTACGGCAAAATCACTAAATATTTGAAAACAGCATATCTTCAGAATTTTCCATAGACAATCTATCGCGCTGGAGATAAATATATTTTATTCCTTACAGTGTTGCCAATATTGGCTTTGAAATCGTTGAGTTTGTTAATCAATAATTTGTTAAAGTTTTACAAAATATGCAATAGAGAATAAAACAAATTCGAAATTCAAAGTTTGGGTTTCCAGGTGTCCTTTCCAGGTGGAGGACTGTGTAATTCAAACTTTGATCGTGCTAGATACTCTAGTTTTTTCACAATACGAGAAACATACATACATTCATCCACATTCTTCATTATTAAATTTCTTTAAATATAGTATAGGGCAATAATATTTAGAGGCAACAATTTGAAAAGTGATAAAAGCATTTAAGCGATTCAATGCAAAATGCAGTTTCGAGACTAATATCCCCATTCGGGACCATTTTGGGCTAAAAAGCATAACTTACTCAACTAAATTTTTTATGTAAAATTTTTGCTAATCAAATACTGTAAAATCGAAGCAAAATATTAAAAAAAAATGGTTTTGTCACTAATTAAAAATAGATTAATTTATTTGTTAGTGATAAAAAATATAGAGTTTTCAAATAAAGAGCCTGTTTGCAATTTTTTTAGACGATGTATATTGTATTCACAAAACTAAATTACATAAAATTCTTGTGTTTTAAATGTTCTATTTGACATCCCTTATTCTGAACTATCTTTCGACACCGCAATTTAGAGGATAATAATGCCTTTCGAAGTGTCAGAAGATGTATTCTCTCCCATTCCTCCCGATCAGCTTTCCAGAGTCCTCTTAGGGTTTTGGGTCAACGTTTGGATAATGCATTTTTTAAAAGTCCGAAAGCACAAAACTCCATAGGTGACACATCGGGAGATTTAGTAGGGATATCAGTGAAGGGTATGGCTTTGATGCCAGTTTTTTGTTCCATTTCTTTCAGGAAATTTACAGTGGATTTTGATGTGTGACTGCTAGCTTTGTCCCGATGGAGTCTCATAGATGGATGGCATGTGGGTAAAGCGATGGTATTTCATTCAGAAAATTTGGGGAAAGAATATGTTGCTGATAGTATTTGGAGTTAATCTTGACATTTTTTGCACTCTCTTTATTTTAACTTGCCATTATAAGAAAAACCAGCAACAATCACGAATCCCTTAGAAAAACTTTCTTTCGATTCTTTGAACCATGTACTTCAATTTTTTCCTCCCCTTTTATGATAATAAATGGCTCTTTTTTTGTTACAATCATTCAAATACACCCATGCTTCATCTATTGTGACTATTGTTTTCCATTTTTCTTTGGATAAGTGTTTCTCATATAGAATTCTGCAGCGTGTCCCGCGTCGAGCGATATGCTTTGGAAGAAGACGATTCACATTGCGTTTTTTTTGCTTTCTTAAGATTTAAATCGACATTTATCATTTTGTTTACAGCGGACACCTAGCATTTTAATGATTTTGCAACTATCCTTTAACTAAAGGGATTTTCTTTTAACATTAAGCGACGTACCTTTGCAATAGTCGAAGATGTCCGTTTTTTCCTCGGATACTTGTTTGGAATTTTTTGTCCCACAGGAGGCTCCAATTTTTTTCCTTTCCAGTTTTTTTTCCTTTCTTGTTGAACGGTCACCTACTGAACTGACGGCAGTATCGAAAATTTGAAAGTAACAATGAGCTTTAAAATTTTGTTTAGGGTCTGTAACATATACGTCATGAACTCGTAGTGAAACAACGGAGAATTTTTTTCCTTTAACGAATTTCGGGCTCTACTTTAATTTCCTGCATTAAAATTGTCGATTGATTGATAAAAGTGATAAAGCTTTCGTCATTTCTTTTCGGAATTGAGTACGTTTTTCAATTTCTTAATGCTTCGACACTTTCTGCTCAATCTACGTTCGCCTGCTGTAATATTTTTGAAACAATATTTATTCTATCTACAGCAAATCACGTGTAATTATTAAATTTATCTGAACACTTTTCCCTCTAAAGGTAGCTACACGATCTTTTACTTCTTGGGAAAGTTAACTGAGCGCAACGAGCATATTTTTAAAGTAAACTTTGTGATTGTTTTCTTTAAAACATCTCATTCCTATGCTAAAGCTGGAAAAGAAAATTCCATAATTCTGGGAAAATGTTAAAAAATTGCAATCTAGCAGCGTCAGTTACTACTAAATTCAAATAATGGCCCGCGAAAGGTGCAAAAAGGGCGAACATATAATAGTCCCTTTTTTTTTTGGCAGACCTATATTTTTTCCACACCATTTCTTGGCTCCGAATATTTGAAACATCTAGACTTAAACTAGAAAGCATGCAGTCAAATAAAAAATTGAGTGAACCTTCTTAATCGGGTTCTTAATAAAAAAATTGAATAAATCTTCTTAATTCTATAAAATATTCGGAAATAGCTGATTTCCCATCTGACATGTTTACCATCGCATTAGAAAGTTTATTTCTTCGGTGTGACTAATGTCCGGTGTACAGTCTAATATAACAGGAAAATATTTGGAATTCTGTATTATTTTCATACTCTATTTTTTTAGTGGAATCAGCTAAAATGCAATAATTTCGTTTTGAAAATGTTGACCTACATAATGAGGCATGCAGGTACTTTTATCCTCAGATTTTTTGACGTTATTTATGTGTTCAATTAAAACAGGATCGAATTTGGCAATTATTTCCACTGCTTTTAAAACGTTTTCGTTGTTTGTTTCGTATAGGCTTGAACTACTGCCTCTAAGCTAAATTCTAAAAGCTAAAATACTAAGCCCTTAAAAGCTCAGTTCTGTTTTTGGCTTCAGTTTTTGGCTAGCCAAAACATTGCACAACAGAAATCATTTCTTCGATAACTGGGATCGCCTCTTGTTCAGTGAAAGGTTTTCTTGTTCTCTATCTATTGTGCTATTTTTGCTTCATCGTGTATTCAGTTCTCAATAACTTTTAACACCTTTCGTATGTTTTGCACTAGTCTTTTGTCTAGAAAAATAGTCAGAGCAATGATTCCAGTCTCTATTACCACAATTAATAACCTGAATAGTTTCTCCTCCGAGCTTTTCGAATATTTTGCCTGGAAGGCAAAAGGCGGCATCTAATGAAACAGAATATAAAAGCCAAGTTAGTTTAACTTTTCCGCCATTTTTCAATACCTTGTGAAAATGCGAATAACTGAACCATCTACCAGTTTCACTAGTAGGAAATTTAAAATTTTCATTTACAGGCTGAAGTTCCGTCTCAATTCAATTTCAACAATTCTTCCAATTGTTAAAATTTCATGAAGTTAAATTGGAAAGCCTAGTATTCACATCACTGACGGTAAAACCGAAGGTTCTGTTTCATACAAATGTTCCAAGATGAGCCTCTACAAGATCAAATTCTGCCATGTCTACATTATTAAAACCCACGATCTCATCCAACGAAAAAAATTACGCTATCGGGCTATAAATCCTAAGTGTCTTCTGACTTTCCTGTTGCTTCTGTTTTTGGACCGCTGTGGCGGTGACCATCTGGCATCTGATCAAATTAGTAAGGTTACTGTCAGTGAGAGTTGAACATTCTACTTTTGTTCTAAATCGTTCAAGAAATCCATGAAGTTTTTAGTTCAAAGGGGCTTTGTCACTGAAGGACTATTGTTTTCGTTTTGCGGCTTTGCTTCGAATCACTCTGAATGTCCGTTTCCCTTTTGAAATTGTTGCCACCAAATGCTATCGCCCTGTATTATATTTGAAGAAACTAAATAATGAAGAATCTGCATAAATGTATGTATATTTCTCGCATTGGGATCAAACAACGGTACCTAGAGCCATCCAATTCTGAATGACGTAACCCTACCGCGAATATGGACATCTGGAAGCCCAAATTTGAAACTTTGAATTTGTTTTATTATCGATTTCGTATTTTGTAAAACTTTAACGAATTTTTGATTAACAAACTCGAGGATTTCAAAGCGATCAATGGCAACGTTGTTCAGGAAAAACATTTTTATCTCCAGCACGTGAGACTGTGTATCGAAAATTCTGAAGATATGCTCAATTTAAAATTATTTTGCGATATTGCTCTTCAACTGAATTTTACCGTTCGAGTGCTAAGAACATGATACTTAATAAGTAAAGTAACACGCAAAATATTAAAAAAGTCTCTTTGGACGTAATTTAAAACCTGAAACCGTTCAGATTTTTTTTAACTTCCTTCTCCTCTCTTTCTTTTCTATAAAAAGCGCCACTATGACTCTTGGTTTCTCTTTACACTGTGACATTTTTATAACCCTACACATAAGTAATATTTGAATATTTTTGTACTGATTCTCGAGCACTGTCAGTTGATGTGACGACGTCATATTAAATTGAAGTTTGTGGATTGTTACAGCTTTTATAGACTTCACCAGTCTCTATTAATGGCAAAATTATTCGCCAATGCGTTTGTTTTAACATGAGCAAGAGATTTCATCAGACAAGAACTTACTTCAGTTCAGTTGGTACGGCATTATATGATGGGCTGTTCTTTTCCTTGTAGATTTTTTTTCATTGTCTGAGAAGTTTGACTGTTGGTTTAATGGTCTTTGCTTATTAAATGCGGAAATTTGAGAACTTCGAGCTTCTACGCAGTTCCGGCTTGGGCCACTGTAAATAAATGAGTAAAAATAAATGTCTTGTAGAACATAATTCTAAGATCAATAGGCGAACGCGTAGTGGTTTGTGCGTAACTCCATTATCTATGAGGAATTAAAAATAAATCCTATCCATGACCGCATGTTAATTACTGCTCATAACGTTTTCGAAAAGGCAAAGAACTCGCCCTATCCTGCAATTAAAGAACTCGCCGAATATGATCCTTCAATAGAATATGTTGTAAAATGCCCAAGATCTGTTCATCACAATGCACACTGGTGGCAACTGTAAACATGAATATATTTTGCAAATGCTTACTTACATCAACCTTGCTTACATTACCTAGCTACCAACACCAACCTTTACACCAAACTTGCTTGACTTTGTTACTACTGGGGATTCTTTCGCCTTCGGGTGTGGTGCTTAGCACCTTAATTTCTATAACTATCGCTGAAAAGCCTTAGGCCGCATTTTGATTTACTGGCAAAAACTCTAAACAGTTCATGCCAGCAGCAAAGAGCTGATCCATGATCCACTTCGAGCTTTTGATTGACTTCTGAACTGAAATTGTTGTATGCGTTCTGGATACTTTAAGTTATCGATTGCATGATGACTATCTTCCATTGTTTCATGCGATACATTGTGAGAGGGTGCTTGTTAATGTGATCTTCGAGCTTTTACCAATCAGTAACTTTGTAGTTATTGATAGTATCTGGTTTATGTGTTCCCAAGTGCGCCAATGATGGGTTGTGATCATAGGAAAGATCGTTATTCGACCGCCAACCTCGCTGCGAGCAGTTTTCTAGTGCTTCTGTGATTTCGGAGTTTAGTGACTGTGTTTTTGGGATAGTGAAATGAACGGGGAATACCTCTCCTCGCTTCCAGCTGTGAAAAGAATAGACTGTGCAATGCCAGCAGCAAGGAAAGAATAGACCCGATTATGCGCCTTAAAATTATGATCTCTCTCTGGAGTTTTCAAATTTCGCTGCAAGTTATAAGGATTTACCCATGAAAAAGGTCGTACGGTGTTTCTGAATTGGAGATTGTATTTGGACTACGAGATAAACTTTATCGAAACTGGTTGATATGCAGAAATTTTGCAAAGACAAAGAACTTGAGTGGCTCTCTTTTTGTGAATCTCAGCTTTGTGTGAATCCACCACGTGCAAGGTAATTGTAAACCATTTGATGTCAATTTGTTACTCGGATAAATTCCTTAATATTGTGTATAATGCTCTGAAAATTTACTTCTTGTAGGGATGTTAACTTTGATTATATCAGCATTGATTATGATAATGTCTCGCCTATTAGTAATCTTGAAAGTGACACCGGCTATGTAATGGACTCTTAAGTGCCGTAGTGAACCTAGTTTTAGCAAAATTAAAAACTGTCCTTTTTTTTTCACAGTTTTTAACTCTGTAATGAGCACTGAAATAAAATGTATTAGAGATGAAATAACATGTTTAACGTACATAATAGTAAATAGATACATGGCTAGATCAACCATCCGAATTTTTCTAATATCTTTGTGATGTGGTCAACTAATCCTGTTTTCTGGAATTCTGCCGTAGATTAAAAATTACCGTTTAATATTTTTGACCTATTCCTTGCACTTATTTCATTGAGCTATTAAAATATTTTAATAAACAGCATTCCGAGCAGCTTAAACGATTTTAGAGATAAGTTTGTTTCGTAAAAGATGTCCTATTATTTTATTTATTAAATTCTATTTGCAAACGATTTTCTCAGTTAAACATTGAAAATATTTTATCCTGCTATTTCATGAAAGGAAGAAATTCCCTAAGTAATAGGTTTATTGCTCTGTTTATCTGTCATAATTTATACTACAATTGATTTTAGTGTTTACAGAGATTTATTTCTATTAATTTGTATCCGAATAAAGAGGATGAAATTCTCAATAAATATCTGCGCTTGTCGACACCTTTGTTTGAATTACGTTTTAATTCTAATGCATGAATCAAACAATCGAATTATTTTTAAACGATTGCTCTTAATTAATTTCATAATATTTTAAACTAAAAAAGCGTAAGGACAGAAAATTCTACCATTTGCTTTTACTCCATTGCTGCATGTGCTTAAATTTGATGTACGCTGTGCAAAAAAAAGGGGGGGGAACAGTTCTTTATCTTCCGTTCTACTGGGCTAATTGACAACTTTCAAACTGCGTTTTTCATCTTTCGAAAGCGCGACTTTGGATATGTAAGCGCGACTTTGGTTGTAGAGACATTAGGTTATTACAAAGCAGGAGGCATGAAAAATGAGCAACGCCTTCGCCGGGAATCGAACCACGGACCTCTCGGTTACGCGTCGAGCATGCAGACCACTACACCACGAAGGCATGCGAAGAAGGCGGGAGATCATCCACCACCATTTTAGTTCGGGCGCCAGTGTAGAGACATTAGGTTATTACGAAGCAGGAGACATGAAAAATGAGCAACGTTTTCGCCGGGAATCGATCCACTGACCTCTCGGTTACGCGTCGAGCATGCAGACCACTACACCACGAAGGCATGCGAAGAAGGCGGGAGAAATACTTTATAATGTATTAGATTTATATATAGCGTTGCTCTAATATAGGTATTTTGACACAAACTTTGGGACTTTTTCTGAAATGACAAGACAATGTTTTTTCCGTATATCGATTCTACGACTCAAATTATGCCAAACTACCAAATTTCGTCAAAATCGCAAATGTAGTTTTTAAAAAATTAGCTCTTCAATTTTAATTGAATTTGATATATATTTATTAATATCTCTTTTTATATTAAACTTACTTGATTCTTTCTTTGACATTTCGAAATTTAGATTCATTCGAAATAAAATTTGCCAATTTTTCATGATTTATTTTTTAAATTTATATTTTTAAATAACTTTTATAAATTTTTCGAAAAAATTTTCTGTTGTAATCTGTGAAATTTTTACCATCATCTTAAAGTAGATGTATTTCTAAGCATACCTGCAAAAAAAATTAGAGTTTTTTATTCAAAATTTACTAAGACATCCGTGAATTTATATATTTGCGCGCTTCGAAATTTGGCGCATTTCTTAAAAACGATAATAACACAAATGTGGTTTAAGCAGTTTCTTAAAATGATTTGAAAGTATGAATGATGACTTTTTTTCCGCTCGTCTGCAATAAGCAAAGGAGAAGGAAAGTAGGTTGCTATAAATTGAGAAGTTCGCCAAGTAGATTATTCTTGGCGAAAACTGAAAAAATACGCCAAGATAAATTTTTTAATTTCTCCGTAAATTTCGCACCATATTTTACAAAATTTATTATTTAGGCATAATTTGAGTCGTAGAATCGAAATATGAAAAACAATTGGCATGTCATTTCAGAAAAAGTATGATTTTGTGTCCAAACAACGCTTCAAATAAATCTAATATATATACTAAGTCGCGCTTTCGAGACATGAAAAGCGCAATTTCAATTTTCTCAATTGGCCCAGTAGAAGAGAAAATATTAAAACTGTCTCCCTCCTTTTTTTGTGTGTGCAATGTACATTTAAAATTCTTTATTAGCGTGGAAATGAAATCAACTGCCCAGTTTCGGGGAAATGTAAAAGTGTTACAATTGTCATAAATTATCGGCAATCTTATAACCTAAAATGTATAGTTGTAGAAAAAAGTAATTTATTTCCTTCATGAAATAATAACACAATCAATCGATGAAACCCATGCATTTCAAAAATGTGTTTTAAATATTCAGCTTCTTAAGTTTAATATTTATTTTCTTAACTTTTTTTTGTTTGTTATTTTCGCTTTGCATTGTTCTGTGTGTTCATTCTTTTCTCATTTACTTATTTCTTCTTTCTTCTCAACAGATGGCTCCAAATATCAGTTCATTTGTTTTCCAAAATTTAAATTTTGAAATATTGATATTTTCACTTGATGATTTGATAGTCGATTGATTATCCGCAAAATCCGTTTACAGACCACCTTCGTGAAGCCTTCTACTCACAGTTGACGTTGACAGTAAGGGAGGATCTAAGAAGAGTCGGAGTAGCGGTTCTATTCCTGCGTGCACATAATGTCAAATATCGGTCATCGGCGCTCGTCGTAGCAGTTGGCCGTCTTTGGCTGAACTTCCTAGGTGCCAAATCTGTGATTTGAAATTGCCTCCAAAGTCTATGAGCCACAGAAGGACTCACATTTAGCCATCTGGCCACTTCTGTTTGACTTTGTCCTGCCTCTAGTCTCATCTAATCTCCCATTGGCTCTCCATCGTAGTTCTGCAGCCAAATGATGCCTGGACGTCATTGTTACGAATTGGCTATCTCAGATTTCTGCTCTCACTATCACAGTGAAATATGTGGGCTTGCACTCAAACATGGACTTTTATGCTCCTCGCAGATGACGTATTCCGAGTGCAACGCCACTAATTTGCATATTACTGTTTTACTCAGCTATTCTTAGTGGCCAACATATTCAAATTTTACACGGTTTGGCTTATTTTTGAGTGAGTTATCACTATTTTTGTGATTTTCCCTAAATTTATGAGACCCAGTCTAGTTTAAAGGTCAAAATGCGGGAGACGACCTTTCATTCAAACGACTATAACCATAACGGCCGATACTGCGGTGTTGTTTTCTTCCGTTCCCCCTAGGACGTATAGTAGTAAGTGCAGTTTCCCCAAATGCATTGTATATTTCTTGCAGAGAGCTTGTCCTAAAAGGTTAATGGAAGCTTCTTTGTTAAGAAGTAGAAAGGACGTAATTTGAAATCTTCATACCTCGTACGTTAATGACGGAGAGGGAAGGAAACGGACTTAGTGGGTAATAGACGGGGATGGGCGTTTCTTTATTTTAAGCATATAGTTTGCGAAGGCTTTGGTTTTGTAAGGGATAATTCATGTTAAATGAAGTTAAAGATCGTGCGAAATGAAGTTTTTTTCTTATGAATTTCGAAATATTCCTAACCTTGGTACTGGAGCTTGTGAATGTTGTAAAATAATTATGCTGATCAATAAAATGGAATTTTCTTTTACAATGATCTCGCTACTCTATCAACGTCGCGTGCAGAAAAGAACTTCGAGAGAAAAAGTTTATATTCAGATTTCCATCAGTAAGTCCAATGTTCAAGGAGTTATATATTTTAAAAGGTCAAAGACCAACATATTTAAGCAAAGGATATAAATGTTGTCATTCTTAAACATCTAACCGCAGGTGCAAAATTCATAACAATGTTTAAAAAATCCGTAGCTTTCCTTCCTGCAAAACTGATTGCAATGGAAATCTCAATTTCTGTCGACGCGTTAAGAATGAACCAGGATAACCAGGAATTCGCATGAAAAACCAGGATAAAAGCGAAAGCATCTTTCTCGGATACTGTGGTTAGAGGCAGAAAATGTATCATTACCTGTTTAAACGTTGAGAAAATATGTAAAATTTATTTGATTTTCTGTACTAAATCTGAATCTTAAGGTATTTTCTGAAGCCTTTTGGACTGACACCCATTTGGGCTAAAGAAAGCTTGAATGCTTTAAACTAAATAATTTTTTAAACAAAAATAAATTTCTTATGTCATTTCTTTCGTCTATAAAATGAATCTTTAAGGTTAACACTTCTCAACATTTTTTTTTCTTTGGGAGAGGAGGATTCTCTGAAATATAATCCTATATTAAAGTGCGAATATATTCGGGAAAACTTTAAAAATAGTATACATGACAGCTGAAAATATTTATTACAGTATTTTTTTTAAGTCGTCTTGAAGTGTTCCATAATAAATTATCACGTACGTTTCGAAAAGATCGTCGGAATGATCAGGTGAAATCTTTTCTTTCTGATAAAATCCGACAAGTTAACTTTTACCGCTAAGCGACTGCCACTCGAAAAGGATTATGGATTAATTTGGGTGAATTTTTCGTGTGAGAAAGTACTGATGTAGAAACTAAAGCCTCATTAGTATCGATTCGGGGATCATTCCACTTTGGTTTATTCGATGGCGAAGTACGATGGAAAATTTTTTCAATGGACGAATGGAACGTTAAACAAAGTTAGCTCTTATTTCAGGGTTTAACTAGTTAATCAAACCACATAAACCCACAAAGTTATTTCGCAAAAATCGTTCTTTGAAATATCAAAAATTTCAAAAGTCTTACACAATTCATTGCAGTATTCCATTTTCTGAAAAATATTATATGAAAGCATTTCTTTTTTAAAACGGACCACTGAAGAAGATACATTGGGTCGTATAAAAAGCTTCAGCAGTTTTTTGCCACTAGGTGGTGTTGATGCCTATATATCCGGCAACATTCACCCGATTGTTTCAAACGAACATGTGCTTAAAAGATGACATTCAGCTTCCATTGTTTGTGACGGTAGTTTTCTAATTCGCTGACCGTCTAAAAAGTTATACTGATTTAAAAATGATAGAAATATTTGAAGAAATATGCTAGGTTATTTTTTTTAAGTATAAAAAAAGGTTAAAACGCTACAAAAACATGCCGAAAATTTGTGCAGTTTACGGTGCGAATGCCGCGAGTGAACGAAGAACCCAGGAGTGGTTTGCTGAAATCCGTTCCGGAAATTTCGATTATTATCCGGAAATTATGAGCTGCTGCAACCTGGCTCAACCGTTTCAGTTCCCAACTCGACCGTTTGAACGAAGCAATCCAGAAAGAGCGACCAGAATTGGCCAACAGAAAAGGAGTTGTGTTCCACAACTCACACACATCTCACACCGCGGCCACACGCATCTCACACCGCGGCTACACACATCTTTGATGAGTGTAATAAATTGACGGAAATTAGTTGGGAAGTTTTGATGCATCCACCGTATAGCCCGGATCTTGCACCGGTTGACTAGTCGACCGAAACGCCGCTAAAAATCACTTGGCCAAGTTTTTCGACGATAAACCACAGAAGTTCTACACCGATAGAATGATGAAGCTACCCGAAAAATGGCAAAAGGTCACTGATAATAATGGTCAATATGAACTTGATTAAAACAGATTTTCTATAAAGAAAATTTTTGTTAAAAAATAGACTGAAAAACCGCGGAAACTTTTGATATGCCCAATGTAAATTAAGACACACACACGGAGACTCAAACATTCAGCTAACGTATTTACAAAGGCTAATCTTAATTATAATTACAGAAATAATGAATTATAATTACCTAAAAATTTAGAAATTACTATCCTAAATATATATAGGAATATAAATTTAAGATTTAAAGATAGTTTTATATATAGATCATTCGTAACTTGTACTAGGACAGAGAAGATCGCTTAACAATGGGCGTTTTCCTGGGTACATTTCCTGAAATTAACTGGGTGCAGAAGTTTCCTGTTTTCATGCCCCCCAACTGGTGCAGTGGTTAGCGTCGCTGACTGCCGTGCCGAAAGACCCGGCTCAAGTCCCGGAGAAGGCATGGATGTTTGTAAATGTATAGTGTCAGTGCGTCATTGGGGCACTTTAAATATGAGGCGATCTGAATGTCTTTTCGAGAGGTTGGTGGTAGGGGAAGAAGGGTCAGAGACCCTCTAGCCAGCACCCCTGGTGTTCTCTTTATCAAACTGGTGAGGGAACTGAGCTAAATCGCATTGCCACCTGTAAAGTGCCCAAGGTTGTTGCCAACAAAAGGCGTAAAACTAGCGTTCCTTGCCACTAGGGATTTCGTGGGCTTGAGCTGACTATAGATCAGACAAGTGAGCATTAGCAACAGCAACAAATAATTATTTAACAGTTCTACAATTTTTTTTTGCTCTGAGCGGATATTTGTGACCGGGAAAAAAAGGAATAATAGATATGAAATCATCCATAAATAATTAAGGAAACTGAATGTGCAGCCAAAATTGTAGACTGGATATCAGTTCGTGTTTGCTTTACTGTTTGAATGAATGTCGTGTTTGCTTTACCGTGATGAGTCGGTCCTGGCATACAGATTGGGATGATGTTCGAAAATTAGAAGGGAAACTTTCGACTTTACCTTCGCCGGTGGTTTCCGAGGGTTTATTAGTAAGATGAAAATAATCATTACGTTGACAAACCCATTTTAAAATTTAGGTCAGCTCGTTCTTTGGTGTATTTGATATTTTAAATGCTTTGCTGTGGTTCCTAAATCCTCTGCTGTGCGCACCTAATAAATCTGGTTTATATTAATGTAGGAGCCAGTCGTGTAAGTTGAAAGTTACTTAGCCACGAGTGATGGCTGGTTTGTGAGCACCGAGTGTGTGCATGTTCTGTTCAGTTTAGTTAAAATAAAAATGTTGTTATAAGCTTTGTCGGCAGTTATCTGTTTTTCAAGATATAGCGAGAATTCGCTATCTCGTCTTTAGTAGGGTCTACATTTGATGCTCCTTAAAAGAACAAGTCTCTACAACCGTAGTCTTCCACGAAAATATGAACATCTGGAAGACCGAATTTAAAATTTGAATTTGTTTTATACTCTATATTTCATATTCTGTAAAACTTTAACGGGTTTTTGATTAAAAAACTCAACAATTTCCAATCGAGCTGTGACTACACTGTACCGAAAAAAAATTATCTCCAGCGCGCAAGACTGTGTATCGGAAATTTTAAAGCTATGCTTTTTTTTTAGTATTTTTTTAGTGGTAAAAATCTTAAGGATCCTAAATGCTGAAAAATTATTGCTCAATTAAGCTGCAAATAGGTGTAACACCTACAACAACTTGATACAAATATAAAGAAGACTTTTTTAGCTTAAAGTAGAATCGATCTTCAGGGTGCGAAGTTCTAAGTCAAAGAAATATAATACCTGTGTTTTATTTAATTTTTTTTCAAAACAATGACGTCAGGAAAATTAAATTATTAAAGTTTATATGCTCAGGAGAAGGAGTAGAATACTCTGATATTTTACAAAATGTTCACTAGTAATATTTTGTGTACATTCCTGGGCAAAAAATTTTAGATTTCGAATTACTTAAAACAAAAAAAAGAAACGAAAAAAAAGGGGGGGAGGCATTCGCTTTTGCAACTAAAGAGAAAACTTCAAATTTTAATTACGTGCGCTTTTTCTCCATTTTTCTACCAGTGGATAATGAAAATTACAATGATGCTACATAATTACAACTTTGACGTATAGATGGCGCCAGTGACAAATAATAGTCAAAAATAAAAGTTATTCTAAGGATAAAAAATGTTGGAGAGAAAGAAGGAAGTTTTGAATGTAAATAAAGTGGGAAACTCTTCAAGCATATGGGAAATAGTAAAATATTCTTACTAATTTTTTCTCCAATTCATATTAAATGTTGCCGTTAAGACAACATTTAAAAAAGGGTCAGTTAATGACCCTTTTGGGTGGAAGCTGAGGGGATATTTATTTTCCTATCAATCAAAACGATATGAGTATCGAAACGTAATATTCTTTATTATTACTGAGCTTGAAGATTCAATTTTGCATAATAATATATAAGAAGGAAAAGGATGCATTAAATTTAAATACCCATTATTGTTGAAGAAGGTTCTGAGAACTGAAATGAAAACACTATCAACCATATAACATTTAAATGGACTCTTAAAATTTGGACACAATGTTTTAGAAGTGAAGTTTTATAACATTCCTAGTGATATGTGAATATGAAATTCCAGTTCTGAATTTTCATATGATGTGTGAAATGATCTCGAATCGTTTGATAGCATGAAATTTTCTTCACTAATTTACACTGAGAAATATTTTAACGTTTCTCGTTTTAACTTTCCGTTTTCACAATTAGCCTATGTAAAAATTTAAGTTTTCGTGTATTTATGTTAGGAATATCGGATGGTCAGTATTTTCATAGCTTGGAAGCCTACACCGTTCTAAATAACATTTCTAAACTGAAGCATTTACTGCCAATTCTTCAAGCGATATTTAGTCATATCAGTTTTAAAAAAAAATCCCAAAAACGAGACAATAGTCTTACCTTTTGAAGTTGACACATCTAAAAGCTGCTACTCTACTCGGTGTAGTGATTATACTGTATCGTTGGACTCAGGTTCGAATCCCGAAGATGGCTTTTGTTGCGTCATAAGCAGTGAAATCATGAATTTTGATTTGTATAATAATTGCGACGGAGCAATTGAGGATGTTAAGGGCAGAGGCTGCAGTGGAGGGTGAAACGGGGGCCGCCAAGCATCACGCCGAGTTGGAGTCTTTGAGTACCGTCTGCAGCTCTCATAGTGGTAAGTTGCAGTGCTTAGTGGTGTAATTGGAAGCATACTCGACGCATATTCGAAAGATCCAAGGTTCCACTCCCGGTGAGGACACCGCATGTTTTTCATTTCTCCTGCTTCAAAAAGGCCTAATGACTCCACATGTGGCTACCGAACTAAAAACTGGTTATCACCAGGATTTGGCAATTGGGTCCCCTAATCCCCAGTCGCTCTTTAAAAGGGGGAGTATGTAAGGTATTTTCTCCCTCACTTCCGCATGCCTTCGGGATGTAATCGGAAGCATACTCGCTAATATTCGAGAGGTTAAGGGTTCAAGTCCTGGCGAGAGCACTGCACATTTTTCACCTCTACTGTTTCAAAGAAAACCTAATGACTCTAGAGTTTCAAAATGCAAAGAGAGTTGCACTTTGATTTTCCGAAGTCGAAGAAATTGCATTTAGACCTTTTTAGGACAAAAGAGTTTCACTTCTATCTTTTCCAAGCCGAAAAATTTTGCTTACCTTTTTTTTTTTTCAAAGATGAAGATATTTTACTTCATATTTTATTTTACTTTTTTCAAAAATCAAACATAATCCTTTCAACTTCGTTTAACAGTAAGATAGGTGTTTTAGCTCGATGATGTTTCATTTTATATGTCTTTCTAGACAAAAACATCTCATTTCAGTAACTTATTTCCTTTGTGAAAGGTAAATAGAAAGTACATTCGAAATATTTTATCATCTAAATATCATTCTTAAACTATACTCTCATTTGCAAATGAATATGAAGCGCCCATTTTACATAAATGAGATTACACGCAGTTTGCAGATAAATAAAAAATAAAATCTGAAAGCTTACAGATTTTATATTACGTCCAAAAGGGCGTTTTTTAACGTTTTGTGTGTTACTTTTATTTATTAAATACCATGTTCTTCGTACTTGAACCACATAAAATACCAACTGTTAAAAACGGAGCCTTTAAAATTTCGCGCATAGTTATTGTTTGTAAGAAGCACACTACAACTCAACTCTTCTCTAACTACAACGTACTTCGAGCGAGCGGCGAGAATGATGTATCCCGTGACATGCTAACGACGTATTCTAGAGATATAAAATTTGAATTGTAAGTTTTAATGTTGTTTTAAATATATTCCAGCGTTAGTCTACGTGTGACCTGTTTATTCTTACGCTGTTTTTTATTTAAATGCCAATATCGAAGGAGATACAGTCATCCCGGGAAGAAAGGCTGAATTTTGATATTTCATTTGAAATAAAAACTTAATAAAAATAAAAAAAATATTAAATTAATTTTTTAACAGCAACAGCAATATCACAAAATATTTAAAAACAACAAAACAGAGTATCTTTAGAATTTCCAATACGTAGTCTCGCGCGCTGGAGGCAATTTTTTCCCTCGTACAACTTTGCCACTGCTATTTTTCGAATCGTTGAGTTGTTAATCAAAGATTCGTTTCACAAAGTTTTACAAATTTCGAATAGATAATATGTAAGGTTTTAGTTAACAAAATTTTGTTTTAATTTGCTTTTTTCTATCTCTTCTCATTTCAACTTCCCGTTAGAATAAGCGCGCGTTTCAGCTTTATGCTAATTTGGAAGTGGAACCAAGTTTATATTTAAACGGCAGCGAGGAACTACTCAGATTGAGAGAGCTTTTAGTCTCAGACCACTGTTACTCTGTTCAACGTTCGCCTGACCAGCTAGTATTTAAATTCTAAGCCGTAGCGCTTTTACGTGATTACTTATTGAAGTAATTCTAAGTGCGTTAGTATTAGTTAAATCTTGCTACGCACCATTTAGCATAGAGGCCAACCTCGCGTTTATAGCTCTGTGAGCAACGACTACTTAATATCTAATTAGCTTTAGTTTAAATTATCTCATTGTTCATTTTAGACCCAAGTGCGGTCATTATTTTCTGTATCCCTCCCGAGTTGGGAAGTGGCTGTATATAATTGTGGTTTAATAAAAGAGGATTTTAAATCTCTATAAAGTGCAGTTCTTCTACCACTTAACCACCGTTTTCTACCACAGAACATAGCTGCATTCAGCTCCCTGTTCAAGATCAGGATAGTGTAAAGTATTTCACTAAGATGTTCGCTAAGAATATGCACTGAACACTCAGTCCTAACAAATAAAACAAATTTGAAATTAAAAATTCGGGCTTCTAAGTGCTCATGTTCGAGTGGAGGACTACGTTATTAATTGAATGACTCTAGGTACAATTGCTTTTTCACAATGTAAGAAACTTTGGTGCATTCATGCAGATTCTTCATTATTTAGTTTCTTTAAATATAATACATGGCAATAATATTTGGTGGCAACAGTTTGAAAAATGACTCAATGCAAGAAGTGAACCGACGCAAAATGCCGTTTTGAGACTGATGTCCCTTTCGCATAATGCCCCTTTGGGCTGATAATCTTCATATATGGTAGAAATTAAACTTTTTAAAGGAACATTTACTATCTTGAATGATTTAAAAGAGAAATTACTTGAGGATTATGCATATGAATCAGATCTTTGTTTTGGTATTACAGTTATCCAGTACATGTTGATACGCACTTTTTAAGAATATATGTGATTAAAATCAATCACATATATATTCTTAAAAATTTTTCCTTCTCTTAATGAAGGTACTCAAAAGTAGTAGGTACTTCTTGATACATTTCATTGGAAGCTGAGTAAAGAAAAATCAAACACTCACATGACGTTTGTTGAAGAAAGTTGGCTGAACTCTATACAAGAAAAAAAAATGTTGGGTAAAATTTAAAATCTCGCAAAAAGATCTCGGAATAATGTAAATTTAAAACAGTTTCTTGTAGACGCTCCCTTTATGAGTTAAAGTCGTCATGAATTTAGTGAATCTGATTAAAAAGAATGAGTTCGAATATAATTATCATCGATCTCTATGATAGACAGGTCACACGTGTTGAATTCCTGAATAGTTATTTTCATGCTTTTAGGTTGTAGGTTTAGGGAGTATAATTCAATTACACTCATGTCCATATTTAACGATAATGCAAAATCAGGGAAAGCAAGAGTTAGAAGCAAAACAAATTTGAATTAATTGTAAAGCTTATTTATTAAACAAAAGGTAAAGAGCAAAAAAAGATGCTATATGTTTGATATTATTAAAAAAATTAGCGACTTTTTCTCCCTGGAGCAAATTACAAAAAAAAAACCTATTTACAAAAAGACAATATTACATGGTTGGTATGATTGTCAATACGTTGTATATGCAATACAGTTCGTACAACGCCTAGGCATGCTGAGTATCAAATTATCGATCTGATCTTGGGGGATGTTCCACCACTCAAAAAGCAATGCTCTCCGAAGATCCGGTAGACATGTAGGAGGAGGTTGACAGGCTGCAACTCGTCGGCCAAGCATGTCCCACACGTGCTTTACTGAAATCATGTCAGGTGAGAATGCTGGCCAATCCATACGGGTGATATCCTCCGATTGAAGGCATTCGCTTACGATGTTTGCATGGTGAGGACGGGCGTTGTCATCCATAAACACAAATTGTGCGCATATGGCGCCCCGAACAAACGTACATGTTGTTCCAGAATGTCGTCCCGATAGATCTGGCTTGTCCTGGTTCCAATTTGAACATGCGGGTCAGTTCTGGAACCAAGAATAATTTCACCCCAAACGAGCACTCCTGCACCACCGTAACGGTGTCGTTCAACGATGTTTTCTTGGTGGTAACGGGTACCAGGAGCTCTCCATATGAACGTCCGGCGAGAATCAGACTGCAAGCTAAACCTGGACTCGTCGGAAACATCACACGAGCCCACTGTTGCAGTGTCCAGTCTACTCCAGGCTAACCGCAGGCGACAGTGAGTTGCAGTAAGTGGAACGCATCTGACAGGTCTACGAGCATATAGACCAATCTGCCCTAAGCGTCTGTACACGGTCTGCCTTGAAATTGTCGTACCAGTGGCTGAAGAGAGCTGACGAGACAGGTCTGAGGCTGTGCTCCGCCTGTTTCTTTTGGCAGTAACTGCAAATACCGGTCCTCATTCGGCGTTGTAACTCTGGGGCGACCTGTGCTGTAACGTCTACTCACATTATCATCATCTTGGAATCGTTGCCAAAGCCTGGAGATGACACTCTGGGCAATTCCGTCTGATACTTCCAGTTGGGTACGCCCACGTTCCAGACAGCCGATAATTCTACCACGTAAAAAGTCATCCAAATGCGTCCTTTGTGTCATAACTATTCGGTTATTGCACTTAAATGCTTATAAAGCTCCTGCGAACAATTTTACTTCTTTGCCTGTATTCCTTATATATCACTCTCATACACTCTCGTCATTGTGACGTACCATCGGTGTCATCTGGTTACTTCCTGAAATTTGCATATGATTCTTGAAGATGTGTGTAGTGATTTTACAGGTGATATATTTATTTTTGAGTTCGATTTCCGCGTGACTCCGAATTATCCTTAATTTATGGACATGAGTGTAAAATGAGAATTTGTGAAAGTAAAATCTGAGATTTTGTATATATTCTAAGATTCATATCGTTGAAATTCAATTCAAATCACAGTAGAATAATATATTAAATAAAGGTTCTTGATACATTCCGTTAAAAGCTAGTAGTATAAAAATAAATAACAGTTTGTTCCAACTAAGCATAAAAATAAATGTAATAGTTTTTGTTTCAACTAATTTTGGATAGAATGAATCTGTATTGCTTTAAGATGAATAAAAATATAGGAGTCTCGGGGAATTTTACATTTAATTCAAGTACAGCAAACCGATGAAGGAAAACATAATCTCACAAAATGCCTTTTTAAATTGTAAAGATTTTTAAGTGTTGCTCTTTCGACATACTTTTTCAAAAAAAAAGCGTCACTGCATACAGTGTGTAAGATGATATGTATTGTTTAACCTTTGCTGTCTAAAACCTGGCTCAATTTTCAGACGTAACTATACATTCATACAGAAGCCCTTTTACCTAAATGTAGTAAAGCATGATTCCGGAATATTAGAAGATAAAATTAAAAATTAAAAGAAAAGCAATTATATACACTAAGAATAAAGTTGTGGGGTTTAACTCTTTATATCTTATTTCTCTAACTCCAAAACCCACGAACACTTTACAAGCGAATAATCGCTTAAGTGTGAACAGAACACGTAAGACTTGAGAAGGGTTTAAAACCCTTTATTATTCAGTATGTTTACAATCAGTTCCGACTTGGAACTTTACAATAAAGCGGCCACTCGGGCATGAACTTAAATACTAATAAATTGAACTAAAACTAGCTTAACTAAAGCTCTTAATGAATATAGCCGAAGCTATCATAATCTAGCTAGTTGGCCCCTAAGTATTAATTGAATCGGCGAAGCCTATCAAGGGCCTAGATATGGCCGAACGTAGTAAAAGCTAAGAGAGACGTAGCCAGAAGGCAAACGCGCGCTATTCAGGAAATCAGACTCTCTCTCCCTTGAAGTCGGTTAAGTCACGACTTAAATAGTGCTCATTCTCATTTGCATTATCTGCGTTTCTGAATTCACATTCTGGCAGAAAATTGTAAGCTGAAATTAGAATAAGATAGGAAAGATACAAAACTTAAAATAACTGTTGGAAAACGTATAATAAACTTTACAAAGTAAATATTGGGGTACTAAGAATATGAATTTTCTGAGACGAAAAGGGAAAAGAAGGAAAATAATAATAATAATAATAATAATCTCAAAGGGTTCAGGTTAACTGGATAAAGCAACTCGAGAGCTATCTCCCTGTGGGAAAGGATACCTTCATGGAAGAATTTTTAAGGCAAACTAGTTCGGGCCTATAACCACGAAAACGCCCATGCAGTCAGCCCGTTCGCCGGGATTTGATGCCAGGTCTAACTACCAGTGTTCAGCGACTTTACCGCTCGCTTGCTGATGGATCCTTGAAAGGTTAGGTTAGGTTATTCAATTATGGCAAACCATATGAGGGCTATCTGCCTAAAGGAAGGGATGCCTTCGTGGAGGACGTTCTAAGGGAAACTGACTCGTATACACGTTACACATGGGGAAAACCACGAAAACGCGCATGCAGGCAGCCCGTTGACGGGATTCGAACCTCGGACCGAACTACCAGTGTTCAGCGTCTTTACCGCTCGGCCGCTGGAAATCCTTTGAAGAAATCTGAACCCTTGAAATATCGTCAAAATCTGAACCCTTGAAAGGGTTCAGATTTTGACGATCACTCAAAAGAACTCTTCCAGAGCTTAAATGGACGGCAAAAAGTCTCATCAAACGTCGTCATCCGTATTTATTCAGGTGACAGTTCTTTGAGTACTTAGAGGTAAAGTAGGTATTTGAAAAACTATTGAAAGATAATTTGTTCATTTTGAAACAAAAAAAAAAACAAAACAAAAAATGTTTGTTGCCGACAGCTAAATTCATTTATTTTACTAAACTAATTGTGTTTTCTTCGGTCAAATTTTCTTTCTTCCTAAACAACGAATTCTAATAAAATATGAACAGTAATGTCTACGCCGAGGTGAAACTCTACACAGTGACATTCCTCTTGTTTTGAAGGTTAAATGTACACTTCCAGCATGACTACGTAGAGTAAGGGTAGCACATTCGGCCTGTATTCGAAAGCTCCAGGTTCGAGACACCACGAGGGCATTGCTCATTTTTCAGTTCTCCTGTTTCAAAACACTTTACTGACTCTGGATATGTATTCAGTTTCATGAAGACTGGAATAAAACTGTAGACCTGCATAAACGACAAATGTACAGGCGCTCCTCTTTATTTATATAATGGGAAGCACCATTTCGCGCAAAATGTATTTAAAGCGACGGGAAAGTTATTGGAAAATGCATGTAAGCGAAATCAATAAAAAAATGCAGGTTTGAAGCGGTGCAAGCGATATGAGAATTCATTAGACTTCGATTTACTATTGCTGAAATTTTACAAGGCAAAATTATTGTTACGTGCGTACGGATTCGTAACAGGTTAATAAAATTTATTCTTATCAAAAGAAATATAACAGAACACTGGAATTTTCCTCAGAGATATTCGTACAAGTGTTCACAATATTACGCAATATAATTAGTAGTTATATTTCATACTACTAATAACGTTAAAATAAATACAATGCAGAGAGAAAGAGAAAGCTAATTTAGATAGCTCAGTTCGTACGGAAACAAACTGTCAAAAACATTAGCTAAGCAACTAACTAAACAACTGAGCTGAGATGTTCTCTCCCTGTTTTTTATAGCTTTCAATCGATCACAAGAAATTTCCAGTACTTTCTGCTTCTCGAGATTTCTGGGAAAAAAGGGAGGAATTGCGGTCACAACTAACACAGTGTTCAATTACATTTATTCAATTTAAATATAAATTACCTAGATAAACTTTTATTTAATGTTAAATGCGCGTGTTCCTGTACAGAGGCTGTTCGCACATTTTTTAGACGACTTTGGTAAGCGGTAATAAAAACTCGTTTGCTGCAAAAGAAGTAATTGTAATTGTACCATGTTTTTAAAAGTCAAAATTATCGTCTGTGGCTTGAAAGTTTTGTTTTTGTTCAAAATGGCAAAGATAAGAAAGCAGTGGTTCGAAGGCTACATTTACGCTCTTTCCGAAGAGAAATATGCATACTCCGTTATCCAAAAACGATGTGAGAGTCACGGTTTTGTGATATCTAAAGCGTCGATAGGTAATATCATCGACAAGAAAGAAAAACGTCAAACTGGACCTCCCAGTGGGACAAAAACTCTAAACAAGTATCCAAGGAAAAAGCGGACATCTTCGACTATTGCAAAGGTACGTTGTTTAATGTTAAAAGAAAATCCCCCTTGTCAAAGGACAGTTGCAAAATCATTAAAATGCTCGGTGTCCACTGTAAACAAAATGATAAACGTTGATTTAAATCTTAAGAAAGCGAAAAAACGCAATGTGCATCGTCTTCTTCCGAAGCATATCGCTCGACGCGGGACACGCTGCAGAATTCTATACGAGAAACACTCATCCAAAGAAAAATGGAAAACAATTGTCAGAATAGATGAAGCATGGGTGTATTTAAATGATTGTAACAAAAAAAAGAGCCATTTATTATCATAAAAGGGGAGAAAAAATTTAAGTACATGGTTCAAAGAATCGAAGGAAAGTTTTTCTAAGGGATTCGTGATTGTTGCCGGTTCTTTTATAATGGCAAGTTAAAAATAAAGAGAATGCAAAACAATGTCAAGATGAACTCCAAATACTATCGGGAATATATTTTATCTCCAATTTTTCTGAATTAAATAGCATCGCTTTACCTACAGTGCCATCCATCTGTGAGACTCCATCGGGACAAAGCTAGCAGTCACACATCAAAATAAACTGTAAATTTCCTAAAAGAAATGGAACAAAAAACTGGTATCGGGGCCATACCCCTCACTTATAGCCCTACTAAATCTCCCGATGTGTCACCTATGGATTTTTGTGCTTTCGGACTTTTAAAAACTGCATTATCCAAACGTTGTCCCCAAACCCTAACTGTTCTGTTCGGGAAAAAGCTGTTCGGGAGGAATGGGATGAAATACCTCTTCTGTCACTTCAAAAGGGATTATAATCCCGGAAATTGCGGTGTCGAAAGGTAGTTCAGAATAAGGGATGTCAAATAGACATTTAAAACACAAGAATTTTATGTAATTTAGTTTTGTGAATACAATATACATCGTCTAAAAAATGTGCGCTGTATTTTTACTTTTCCGGCGTAGCCTTTCTCTTAAAATTTGTCTCGCGCTGTATTGCGCGGGGAAATAAAACAATTTTAATTATAATTCTACTAAAATTAACTATCTAAATACAAAATTCGTAACTTTATGTATAAACTCCACTTTATAGCATACACTTAGTTCAACCTCATTACGCAAACCCCAGTTAAAATAAACCTCGTACGTAATACACATCTAAATTCATACATTCGGAATGCAGTCGTTTTCATTACACGTGGCAAAATTACGCTTGCAATTATTAAACCTTCTGTAAGAACTTAAAAGGATCATTTTATATGCAGAAACCAAACTTTTGTAAATACGTTTTTAGTGTTTATTAGAGGATTTAACTCAAATGTAGCAGCATTTTTTTATATTCTTATGATTCTGGAATATATACTTAAATATATTTTTGAAATATTTTGCGCCTGTTTAAAGTGGAATACCAGCTATAGAAAAAATTAGAACGGAAAAAGATACAAAAGGAAATTGAGGTAACCAAAAAAAAATAGCTTGTCAAAAAAAAAAGTTTGCTGATTTACTCAATAAAATCATACAAAATAATAAAGGGTCTTAGCAGCATTTTTGACGCATTTGTTTCGGACAGTTTTCAACAAAAAATTAAATGCTAATCTTTCTAATTGCGATTATTCTGACTGATTTCATGGCCATCAAACCAGGATTAAAAATATCTACATTATCGGTATAGAATTAAAGACTCAGAATCCTTAGCTTAAAATAGATCAGAATAACAGAAAAATAATTAGAAGAACATCTGAAATGCTTTTAGGATTTATTTTTTTCATTTCTGTATATTTTTTTCTTTATCTAAATAAGGAATTAAGACTCTTTAGACACTTTAAAATACCTTTATTTTTGTAATTGTAAGATATCATTTGAAATTAATAAGTAGAGAATGTTTTCTACGATTGAATAGTGGACTGTGCACAATAAACTTATTCTTTTAAATAGGTTTTCTTCATCCGTTAGTATGGTCGTTAATATAGCGATGTATAAAGCAAGTTATTTTTAATAGATGTTTTTAGCTACGATTGCATCCACTGCAAAATGTTATTCTGAATCCGGATCATATGGTGGTATTCCGATATCGCAAGTAAACATCACCTTCAAATCCTATGAAGCGGCATTTTTCTTAAAACGGAAGAACGGTTGCATTGGTTTCTCTGATATCCATACATACTCAAGATTGGACATTTACACAGACGGGTCAAGTCCGGGAGACGCCATTGCTTTCGCATATTTTATATACACTCTTAGACAAAAAAACGACGCACCAAGAAGGAGTTACACAAATGGGACGAAAATTGGTAGAAGTGATGTACATATACAGATAAACAAATGATTACAGTTTGAGAAAAATTGGTTGATTTATTAAAGTGATAGAGCTTCACAAAGTGAAAAAGTCAGTAACGCGTTTGTCCACCTCAAGGCCCTTATGCAAGCAGTTATTCGTCTTGGCATCGATTGATAAAGGTTCCGGATGTCCTCCTGAGGGATATCGTGCTGAATTCTGTCCAACTGGCGCGTTAGATCGTCAACATCCCGAGCTGGTTGGAGGGACCTGCCTATAATGATCCAAACCTGCTTTATAGGAGATATCCGGCGACCTAGCTGCCCAAGGTAATGCTCGGCAAGCAGAAGAAACATGTGCAGTGTGGGGGCGGGCATTATCTTGCTGAAATGTAAGCCCAGGATGGCGTGACATGAAGGGCAACACAACGGGCCTTAGAACTTCGTCGACGTACCATTGTGCTGTAAAGTTGCGACGGATGACTACCAAAGGGGTCCTACTATGAAATGGAATGGCACCTCAGACCATCACTCCTGGTTGTCGGCCTGTCTGGCGGAAGACAGTCAGGTTGGTATCAGACCGCTGTCCGGGGCGTCTCCAGACTCGCCTTCGCTGGTCATCGGGGCTCAGTTCAAAGCGGGACTTATCACTGAAGACTATTCTACTCCAGTCAGTGACATTCCAATGCGAATGAGCGAGATACTACTGCAAACGGGCTTGACGTTGTACAGACGTCAATGGTAGTCGGCGCAAAGGGCGCAGTGACCTCACCCTCTATCTGTGAGCCGTCTACGAATGGTCCTTGCGGTCACTGAAGCACTAGTTGCACGTACAATCGATGATAATGATGCATATGGGGCTGTGAGTGCCGCTCTGACTATTGCTCAGTCTTCACGTTCTGTCGTTTCTCTAGGCCTACCGCTTCCTTCTTTACGCTGTGTGCGGCCATAGTTCACCCATTCCTGCCAACATCGTCTAATAGTCGCATCGCTCCTGCTCCAATGTCGAGCTATTCGCCGATAAGACCAACCGGCCTCTTTGAGCCCAACTACACGACCTTTCTCAGATTCTGACATCTGTGCATATCGTTCGCGCACCTGTATGCGAGGCATAGTTACTGTCTACCAAGTAGACGGAATGAAATTCATGAAGAATTTATGACCTGGAATCGTAATTTCTCCTCTTAAATATCCTGCCAGTTGCGCAGATCAGATGAGCTGTAGAGACAACCTTTCATTCATTGGCAGCCAAAATGTACAATTTTGAATTTTGCGTCGAGACCTGTATGCATATCAATTTGTGTTCAGTTTGCTTTATATCTTCTCGGTGCATCGTGGTGCATCGTTTTTTTTTTGTCTAAGAGTGTATTATTATGGAGCAGAGATTGAGAATAATAAATTTTAAACTTAATATTGATAACTTAGTTTATCAAGCGGAAGCTATGGCTATTTTTTATTCAATGAAATGGATTAAGAAGAATTTTAAAAGGCAATATTACATACATATTTATTCTGATAGTCTTATCAGTACTTCAAGTTGTCCCACGACCTGATCAAGACAATACTCTAGATATTAGAGAATTATATAAAGAATTGAAAGAAGGTTAAAATATTGTGTTTAATTGGGTTAAGGCACACGTAATGAGAGGGCGGATGAAGTAGGCAATTGCCGATGTTAATGATCGCGATATTGATATACAGGTTTCAACAAGGAAAGCTGTGACTATTATGAAAAATTATATTCATGATGAATGAGTAGGAAAGTTCTGATAGAAATAAAGGTCATATGAAATTTTTTAAACTTCGAAAAGGTTTATGTTATACAGACATTGACGTTAATCAAATCATTATAGGTCATGGCCGTTTTCCTTTCTCTTTTAAAAAATAAAAAAATTAAAATAATTAAAAGGTAAAAGCATGAAAAAAAATGTCAGGAAGGTAATGAAGAAGATTAATCGTGACAAGCTTGCAGTGGAGATTTTAATTTTGTTTTTTTTAATTATTAGTCCAAAGAGATTTTGTCGCTGAAGGACTGTTGTTTTCGTTTTGCGATTTTGCGTCGGAAACATTAAATGTCGGTTCTTTTTGCAGACTGTTGCCACCAAATATTCCAGCCCTGTATTATATTTAAAGAAATGAAATAATGAAGAATCTGCGTAAATGTATATATGTATGTTTCTCGCATTGTGGTAAAACGACGGTACCTAGAACCATCGAATTTTGAATGACGTCATCCTGCTGCAAATATGGGCATCTGGAAGCCCAAATTTTGAAATTTTGAAATTGTTTTATTATCGATTTCATATTTTGTAAAACTTTAACGAATTTTTGAGTAACAAACTCGAGGATTTGAAAGCAAGCAATGGCAACGTTGTACAGAAAAAACATTTTTATCTCCAGCGCGTGAGACTTTGTACATTTTTATCACTAGTACCAGTAAACATTTTTATCTTCATCGTGTGAAACTATGTATTAGAAATTCTAAAGATATGCTCATTTTAAAATTATTTTGCGATATTGCTCTTGAACTGAATTTTATGGTTTAAGTGCGAAGAACGTGATATTTACTAAATAAAGGTAACACCCAAAATGTTAAAAAAAAAATATTTAAACGTAATTTAAAATCTGAAACCTTTCAAATTTTTTTAAAATTTTTATTCATTTATATTTTTTCCTTTTATAAATTTTTTTGTCCCCTTTTCCTTTCTCTCCTTATATTTTTTTCTTTTTCATTTTTCTTAAAGCGACACACACAAGGATATCAGCCAAGGAAAAGGTCGTTTACTTGAAAGATCTTTTAGGAAAAACTGGCTAATGACACATGAGGAAATCCAGGAAGCATAGGAAAAATCACGTGAAATAAATGGGAAAACACAAAAGCCATATATACACCCACATGGAGAAAACTTCATACACAAACATGTTTGAAACTGAAACCCGAATTCGATCTACTAGTGTTCAGTGAGTAATATACATATTAAAGGTGTAAAATTACACTCTAATTTCTCTTTAAATGGAATAACCTTATCTGACGAGAGTGCCGTTTCCAGCGGGGGTGCAGCTCGTAAAAGTACGCGGGCAGCCAAATCAGCGGCGATACCGAACCTAAGTATTTCAAATTCGTTAAATTCATTGCAAGTACTTGTCACATGTAAGTACTTTTTATACAGTTTGTCATATGTAAGTACTTAATGAGTATAAAATAAAAATTGTATTAATCACTGAGCACTTTTTTTAATTTGGGAGTGGAAATCTTAGAAAAGTATGCGAGGAGCCTAGGAACGGCCCTGTCGGACGACATATCTTTCCATCTTAATGTCAAGTTCTACAGCACAACATAATAATTAGAGTATTGTTACGTTTTTTTCTTTAAGGTTCGTAGATTTGGAGTGAATAGCGACGGCGACACTTGATGAGGTATCAAAACACACTTTATTGGCCAGTATTTTACAAGACAGCTCCAAAATCATGCTTACAGTCGTCGAAGAACTACTATAAACACGCTAAGACAATCAGCGACACAGCCTTCAGACTATCAGGCTGTAACTATGCAGACAGCTTCACGGCAAAGTACAGAGTAAAGCTCCCGACTCTGCTCAGTCGTTCTCGGAACTCTACGTACTCTCGAGACTGACTCTCCACGCTAGAACTCGGGATGCACTCGACGATACGCTAGAGTACAGTTCCCGACTCGGTTCAGTCGTTCCCGAAGCTCAACACACTCTAAGATAAAACTCGACGATGCACTATCTCGCGATACACCAAGAAACGCTTTTGATGTAGTCGAGGACCAGCTAGACAATCGCTTACTGACTATCAGCTCGCTAGACGAAACGCCAACTCACTCTCCGCGTACCAGCAGGGTTTATATAGCTTTTGGCTTGTATTCGAGAACGTTCTAGGCTAAACCAGGAAGAATTCGTTCTAGAAGGTTCTCCATGCGTCTATAGCATATCGCCAATTTTGTCGCCAAATGGGCGATTTCTCGCCAAATATGGCAACCCTGCCTTTCCTTACCATTTTATGGCAACCCTAAACCTGCTTTGCGGGGAAGCTATCTTACCGCGTCTGGACATTTCGTAACAGTATAAAAAAAGTGACTTGTTTATTGTAATTTAAATTTGAAGTTTTCAAGTAAAAAAAAATGAAAACTAAAATATCCTTTTTCGCCGCCTTACTAATACGATAGTAGTTCGATGTTTACAGATCAAAATGTTAAAATCTAATTACCTGATTCCTGAAAGAAAGCACTTTCTCACATAACTACAAGCGTAAAATTCAGTTATTGTACGAACCGGTAGGAAGAAAACTAGACCCCGAGTTCCAGGGCCAAGTTTGCCAGAGTAGGCTTTCTTTAAACTTAGATTCTCTGTACCATTCGCTTAATTTTAATTTCTTGCTGGAATTTGGACTGGGTTAGCCACTAAGCAATATAAGCATGTGTTTAGGGCATCAAGGAAAGTGGACACTACACAAAGGACATTAGGCATTCTGGGAAGGGAGCACTCAAAAATTTCTCCCTACCGGTTTTATCATGGAATATATGGCGCAGTTAATCCAAAACCGACAAGGGGAAGGGAAAATGAAAAACTATCATAAATATATGTGGCGGCATCAAAAGTTCGAAGTGCCTTTAAAGATCTTAATTCGATTCTGGGGGGAACAGACGGAAGAAATGTTGTAAAAAATAAAGTGTGTATAATTAAGCTAAACTTTAGGAAGCAGAGCTTTAAGAATTTAGAAAGCTCGTTTTTTAAATAGTCTTTTTCCCACTATTAGGTATTAAATTTGTAAGGTATTTCTCCCGCCTTCTTCGTATGCCTTCGTGGTGTAGTGGTCTGCATGCTCGACGCGTAACCGAGAGGTCCGTGGTTCGATTCCCGACGAAGGCGTTGCTCATTTTTCATGTCTCCTGCTTCGAAATAACCTAATGTCTCTACAAATTGTTATAATTTGAATTAACAGAATCAAGTGTTTTCTATTTTAAACTCTAAATCTTGGCTTATTCTATTTTGATAAAATCTAATACAAATATTTTTCACGGAAACACTAAAATAAAATTTAATTCAATGGCTGGAGATGCCAAAAACAAAGAAACAACAAAATAGAAAGTTTATTTCTAATAGATACAGTTTGAAGCTATTCAAGAATAGGCTTAATGAACGTTCTTACCTCTTCACGGATTCCTTCTTTTATTTCTTGCCAGACAAAACAAAAAAAATAAATCTAACGAATATTCTGAATTAATAGGTTTTTCTAGGGAAAAAAGAAAAAAAAAAGAGAGTTTTATTTTCATGGCACCATTTGACGAATCATAATAGCCATCCGCTAGTAAAAGTGTCGCAGGCGAAAATATTATTCATTATTGTTCTCGTGAATATTGCATGATAAAGGGGTGTTTCTCATGTGAAACCAGAAACTCTATCCTCGGCTATCGTCGTTGTCCACTTCGGTCTGACCGCCACGCCTGTTTACCTCAACATCTCGTTATTAATTCATCTCGTTCTGAAAAAACACAACCACTGCACACAGCGGGCGCTACTTTAATTTGTGTAATTCCCCCCCATTTCAAACGGCACTTTACCTTTTCGTTGTAAATTATGCATAAGACTTCTATTAGTGGATGCAAATTAAGGCACCCTTATCTCCGAAACGCGACTCGGATGAAATAGTTGACTCTATTTATTGAAATACGTCAGATGGCTGCCCTGACCATCGACTTTTGGATATCTCAGGTGAGTCTGTGGAAAGTGGAAGCCGGTATCTTCATTTATAAGGGGTGGATGAAGGAATGCTTTTACGGATTTGCATATTTGATTGCAGGGCAGCCATCCTTTCTTTAACTTCAAAGAGGTTGATCTCCGCAAATTATCCACGGGTTGTCGCCAAATTGTGAAACTGTAGAACATAGGTAACGTTTTCTGCTATGAATTTCATAAATACTTAAGGCCTTTTCTGATACGTACAGAAAAATAATACCTGTGAGATTTCAGTTTCATATGTGCTAAAGCAGCAAATATCAACAGAAGAGAAACAATCATTAGCTCCTTCCTTCCAACATGCCTTCGTGGTGTAACGGTAACACACTTGGCGCTTATTCGAGAGGTCCAGGTTTCAGTCTGGCGAGAACACTGCACATTTTTCACGTCTCAAGATTTAAAATAACCTAATCACTCTATAACTAGATAGCATGCGTGAAAACATTTCCCGTATTATTATTATTATTATTATCATTATTATCGCAGAATTTAAATCTTCAGTGCGCCGTTTGTTATCCCTGCTCAGACTATCCCTGCGTTCTATCAAGTTGATAGTTATATGACTTTAAGTATAAGAAAATTGTCTTATTATTTGCATACGAACTAATGCATAAGAACTCTCTGTCTAAGGGCAGGAAAGCTTTGGTGGTGAACTTTCTAAGGGAAATTCGTTTGGATATCTGTTATACGGCAAGCACGGGAAGAAACGTTTTGTTAAGTGTTTCGTATATAAAAAAGTACTCTCAGAATGTCTGTCATATTATGGAACATATGAGAGTATAAGGGCTTGTGGATAATATCAAAAATGCTATTTACAATATAACTTTATAATAAAATTTCAAAAAAAAATCTGAAAGCTTTCCGATTTACATTACGCTCAAAGGAGCATTTGTTTCACTTACAAACACATTCACGTTTCAAGAGAATATGGATTAGCGCCAGTGTGGGCTAAAGATGTTTAAAAACAGCATATCTTTAAAATTTCCGATGGACAGTCTCGCGCGCTGGAGATAAAAATCTTGTATTCTCTACAGTATTGCTACTAATCACTTTGAAACTGTTGAGTTTTTGTAATCTAAAATTCATTAAAGTTTTGCAAAATATGAAATAAACAATGAACGAAATTCGTGATTCCAAATTCTGGCTTTCAGTTGCCCATAACTACGTTATTCAAAATTTGATGACTCTAGGCAAAGTTGCTTTTTCCCAGTGCGACAAACATAAATGCGTGTAGATTCTTCATAATTTAGTTTCTTTAGATGTAATATAGACGATAATATTTTATGGCAACAATTGGAAAAATGCTAGAGCCGTTTATAGTGATTCGACGCAAAATGCCGTTTCGACACTAATAGCCCTTCCGAGCTAACGCCCATTTGGCCTAATAAGAGGAGAAACAAATTAAATTACACGTATACAGAACAATTAATAAGGGCAGGTTTTCCTTGTGCACCACTGTATAGTTTTATATATATAATTTAATAATTTGTTTGGTCTTTGGACAGAAAAGGCCTTTTTTATCGCCTTTTGGGTAAAAAAAATCATTGGACTCTGTATTTTTCTTTGCACAAGTAACTTTCACTTTACAGAATACCGACCGAATATGGCGTCCTAACATTCACTGCATACCCGCCAGGAACAGCTCTGCATGAAAATGTAGCTAACCATGCAGCGTCCCCACAATCAAGGGGCACACAAGACGGTACAATATGATCCCTGTCGAACCTGAATCTACCACAGTATAGAGTCTATACTATAGACAATGGAAAACCATCGTATCAGTATTCACAGTGACTAGAAAGCCACTGTGAACAGTGTATAAGGTGTTTCTCCCAACTTCTTCGCATGCCTTCGTGGTGTAATGGTCACCCAGCTCGACGCGTGTTCGAGAGGTCCGTGGTTCCAGCCCAGGCGAGGGCATTCCTCATTTCTTCACTTTCCTGCTTCGAAATAATCTAATGTCTCTACAACTGACGCTCGAACTAAAATGGTGGTGGATGAGGATTTTCCACCCTATGATTTGGCGATTGGATCCCCTAATACCCTGTCGCCCTTTAAAAGGGGGAGTATATAAGGTATTTCTCCCACCTTCTTCGCATGCCTTTGTGGTGTAGTGGTTAGACAACGTGAATTCGATAGGTCCGTGGTTTGAGTCTCGGCGAAGGCGTTGCTCATTTTTCACATCTCCTGCTTCAAAAATGCCTAATGTCTCTACAACTGATTAACTCAGAAGTCGAGTCTGTCTAAGTGCAGGTCCTAGCCAGAACTCCGGGATTTGTCCCCCCGTCAACCTCGAGAGAATTGTATACATACATCTATCAGAGGCCACTCATAGCCGTTATCATCTTATAGCTAAATCGGAATGCACTGGTTTTCTCATTTGAGGGTCTAGGAAATTAGGAGCAATCAAGTAATGAGAAGCGTCCTTTTCTCATTAACATCCTTTGAGTCATTCTAAGTTCGATGGTTTTCTGTACTAAAATCCCTTTTTTTCTTTATTTACAACGTAACTTGATGATAGTAGCACCATTTAACCATTAGCTCCATTTGTAGATTTTCTGTCACCCAAAAGGTAATGTGGTTAGGGGTAGTAAATCGCTGAGTTGGCTTCCGACCCAGGTATACTTGTTATATCCATGCAGAATTGGTTATCAATCCAGCGGGAGTTAACCACTAGCTGCCTTGGGCTGCCCCGGCAGAGCAGACGACATTTATTAAATGCAAAAAAGAAATATAGATGTGCATAAAAGACACTTGAAAAAAGGTATAATCAAAATATAGATACATATAAAAACCAACACAGATATATACACACATACATACACATGTATTTCAAAATAAATAAAAGTATACATACTTTCAGGCATATTCATATAAATATACCGGGTGATCAAAAAGTCAGTATAAATTTGAAAACTTAATAACTCACGGAATAATGTAGATAGAGAGGTAAAAATTGACACACATACTTAGAATGACATGGGGTTTTATTAGAACCGAAAAAATGTTTAAAAAATGTCCGACAGATGGCGCTGGACAGCAAAACGTCAGTGTCTGCGCATGAAAATCGTGTATAAAAGGAGGTGTAATGAGAGAGAGAATCAGATGCACCAGCAGTCGCAGCATGTTGACGTTACCTGAAAAGGCGCTTTTAGTGAAGCTGTTATCAGAATGGGGAATGTGCTAGTTCAGCGTTACGATCCTATCGCCATAGGAAGGGGATTCGAACGGGTAAAGGTCCGTTGACAAATGCAGGTGTGGCGAGAATGATTTCGAAGTTCGAGGCCACGGGTAGTTTACAAGATAGACCCCGTAGTGGCCGACCAAGCACAAGGCGTAATGCTGCTGAGACAGTTCAGGAAGAAATGGAGACTGTAGCGGGTTCGTCTATGCACGGGGAAGTCAGCGCTCGTACAGTCGCACGTCGCACCAGCATTCCATACACTACTGTTTGGTTGGCACTCAGGCGTACCCTCCGATGCTATCCTTACAAAATCCATCGGCATCATGAACTGTTACCTGGCGATTTAGTGAAGCGGATGGCATTTGCGGTGTGGACGTTTCAAAAGATGGCGGAAGATGACGATTGGTTGAGTAACGTGTTGTGGACCGATGAAGCTCATTTCACGCTCCGAGGGTCTGTCAACGCCCACAACTGCAGAATTTGGACTACCGAAAATCCTAGAACTGTCGTGGAAACTCCATTGCACGACTAGAAAGTCACGGTATGAGTTGGATTTACCACATCTACTGTTATCGGGCCTTTTTTCTTCGAGGAAATGCGTGATTCTGGTTTTGTAACTGCTACCGTGACGGATGAGAGGTACGCCGATATGTTACAGAATCGCATCGTCCCCAGCCTGGCTGATAAACACCTGCTGGAACGTACGATTTTTATGCAGGATGCTCCACCCCATATTGCTAGACGCGTGAAAGATCTCTTGCGCGTCGTTTGGTGATGATCGTGTGCTCAGCCGCCACTTTCGTCATGCTTGGCCTCCCAGGTCCCCAGACCTCAGTCCGTGCGATTATTGGCTTTGGGGTTACCTGAAGTCGCAAGTGTATCGTGATCGACCGACATCTCTAGGGATGCTGAAAGACAACATCCGACGCCAATGCCTCACCATAACTCCGGACATGCTTTACAGTGCTGTTCTCAACATGATTCCTCGACTACAGCTATTGTTGAGGAATGATGGTGAACATATTGAGCATTTCCTGTAAAGAACATCATCTTTGCTTTGTCTTAATTTGTTATGCTAATTATTGCTTTTCTGATCAGATTGTTGCTTTTCTAATTATTGCTTTTCTAATAAAACCCCATGTCATTCTAAGTATGTGTGTCAATTTTTACCTCTCTATCTACATTATTCCGTGATTTATTAAGTTTTCAAATTTATACTGACTTTTTGATCACCCTGTATTTATACATATACTTTATCATGATGGTAAATGTGCCAGTTCAAGAATAGTTAATGCCATAGTGAAGGTGCGATGTCTAATTCTAAGAAACTATGCTAAGAAATGACGTTGTTAGAACTTAATATGTGTTAAATACCACACAAGTTTGTACTTTATGGCTACTACCTTCGAGAGTCAGAAGAATAATTTCTAATACAGTAGTCAAGTACTGTTTTCAGTTTCCGCTGGGCAACTCTGTTCCTTTGTAGGTTCTGGAACCAGTTTGGGCAGAATCTAGCTTCTGGCTGCTTGAGGCTGTTAAGCGCTGTGTGCGGGCAGAGCACAAAATCGTCTGGATGACCCTCCTCCCCTCATTCACAGCTGCTATCCTATCTTAAGCGGCAGAGGTACGAAGGGAAGGGCCCATGACCAATGAGGAAATACGTCATATAATTACTGTTGGTCTGGATTATTGTTTTGACCTTGGGAATAATATTATATATACTCGTCTCCCTGTGGAAGTTTGATCCCAGCGTTCTTGCCATATTCTCAGGAGCTGTTGGAATATCCGGCTCTTTAGGTTTGAGACTGGCTTGAGAGTCGGGACTTCTTTTAAAGTGAATGAGTCCGCTGCTTCCTTTGCAATAAGATCTGCTCTCTCATTGCCCTCTATTGCCGTTTGAGCGGGCACTCTTTGCGAAGCAGGCATTTGGTTAGAATATCTCAAATGCTACTGACGATAGGCTGCGAGAACGAATTCCAGCTATGGCAGCGAAGTTTGAGGCTGAGTCTGTATAGATGATATTGGGCGCTGTGGGATTATTCTTCAGGGGGAGAAAAGCTGCTTTGGTAGCTATGAGCTCGGCCAGGAAGACAGAATTTTCAGAAGCGAGCTTCCTTTTCCACACATACCTTAAAGCTCCATTAGAAAGTACACAGAATCCGCTTCCCGTGTCCCCTGGAGTTTTAGAGACATCAGTGAAAACACCACTTACCAATCCCGCGTCCGGTGTTCTATTAAAGTAGATGGAGTCCACAAGGTTATTTTCAGCTGGGTAGTAGGGAGCTTGCGGTTCGTGATACTCATACTCTGTATGAATATTCGTAGTCTGCTTATGTTAACCACTGCAGCCTCTCGTTCAACTAACAGGAGTGGTTAGGGGAGCCTACTGTGATACCGAAGAGCCCGGGTTCGAATCTCGAAGAATAGATGTTTGTAAATGCATAGTGTCTGTGCGGCATGGAGGCACTCTAAATATGCTGCAAGCTGAAAATCCTCTCAAGAGGTTACGGGTTGGGGAAAAAGGGTGGTGGCAAAGCCTCGGACCTGTCCTGTCCCGGGAAGCTCTCCCTCAAAACTGGGGGGGGGGCGAACTGAGCGAAATGGTACTGTCACCTGTATAGTGCTAAAGACTGTTGCCAATGACAGGCGCAATCTTGCTCTCCTGGCCACGATGAATTTCGTGGTCTTATTCTGATATCATTGTCAGACAAGTGAGATAAGTCACAACAACATCAACAACATAGATTTTCTAGTGCACTATTCGTATTCTCTTTTAATAGTAATGAAAATAATAAAAAGTAAGACTTCAAATAGTTAAAATCTTGAAATCTTTACAACACAGTATTTACAACAAACGCATAGTATTCGCGGGTTGCATAATATTGTTTTGAGATCCACAAGTTTGAGTCTTAATTTTCAACCTAGCCCCACCAGTGACTGAATGGTTGAGAACGGTAAATATGGGGTGTTCGACCATGTTTCGATCCAAGTAAATGGGTTGGCTGCATGAGCCGAATTCATTCAGGAAATTCTCCATGAAGTCATCCTTCTCCTTAAGGCAGATAGCCTTGTGCTTTGCCGTATTCCAGTAACTTAACCTAACCTAACCTGACCCTTAAATCATACTCTAAATCTGTGCCTAGATAAATTTGAATCTAAAACCGATTAAAGGTTAATGACTTTGAAATTAAAATCAGATTCTCGGCTCATTTATGTGTATTTGTTTACTTAAATCGCATGACTTTTCTGCAATCTTTTAACGAGTAACAAGCTGAGAACCTTTAACAGATTACCTACTTCTTTATCTGTAGTTATGTATATATTTTTCATAATGATCACTATATTTACATAGATATTTATATAGTTATATTGAGCAATAAATATATATATTTACTAGCTTTTACCCGCGGTTTCTCTCGCGTTGATGTCCTTAAATAAGTTTCAAAGACTATTGAAAAGAAGTACTCAAAGTAGCTTGGCATTCAAGTTGTTCTGCCAAGCGAAGTTGCATTTGGAGAGGCGTCTCGGCTGCTCTCATAGAAGCTTGACGGGAAGTTTGGGCCTCTAATTTTTCTCGTCTTTGAGAAGTTGTTCCATCAGTTCTCAAAACAGACTGTCGCCTTGCTTGTTCTTGTCTTCTTAATTGTGCATGTACGGAAGATTCTTGGGATCGAGCAATTTTTGCTGCCCGGACCCGAGATGAATTCCTAGGCATGTGAGATTTACGTTTGCGAGGCATTTCAAAAATGGAAAAAAAAAACTGTTAAAAATTAAACTGTCCTTAAATAAGTTTCAAATTCCGCTTGAATTTTAAAAATACACTCCGCGTAAAATTTCAGTAAATATTAATCTTCTTCAATACCTATAGACCGCGGATATTTTGCACTTACGCGGAACGAATCGCCACGAAATCTAGTAAAACATGCTACGTATATTTCCTAATGACTGAAGCATGTTTGTTAAAGAAGGTCAAGAAGCCGGAAATCCTGAAGGATTAATTAAATAAATAAAAATTAATAAACGCTTAATTAATAAATGTTACGCTTTCACGCCTTCATTACTTAACCGATCATCATGAAATTTTCAAGAAATATTTTTGATATATTAGACACGGTAAAGTGTTGGTGTGGCTTAAGCCACGCACCTGCGCGCGCAGACAAACTTCTAGATCGTTATGAAACTTTCCAACATTTAATGTTTATACAACGACAATCATTTTAAGCTATAAAACCTATTATAAGATTCAACAGATAAGTTAAATTTTATAGCCTATAACTTTTTCTGATATATCAAAAATATTTCTTGAAAATTTCATGATGATTGGTTACGTAATTAAGGCTTGAAAACGTAACAAATAAACAAACTCCCATTCGCATTAGTTAGGATATATAGTGTTATATTGATATATATAGGACTTACTGATCACATTAATCCCAGATATATGCATATTGCACTAAGTGTGACAATTCGGAATGACGTCCATAACTTTATAACTTTTAAGTTTTTGTTTATAAAAGATTTCTTATTGAATTCAGTTATTAACCGCTATTTTAGAACATACGAACGCTTTAGGGATGAAACGATAGGGAGATTTGCAAGGTTCCATAAGACGAAGGCGAGTGTCGCGTACATAAATTTATAATCAGCCCCTCACTTGGATTCGAAGGAAGATCGGATGTTTTGATCGATGACGATAGACACCGGCGTGAACTGCGACTCGTCAAGTTTTGGAGCCGGTGATCATCGGAGCGTGAAATAGAACAGCTTTTAATAGCTTTGTTTTGCAACCGCCTTTACCATGGGTCAACACACAAAGCCGGCTCTTGGCGATGATAGTAGTCCTTAGACTGAGGATGGGGGAGGGTGAAATGTTTCTTTTTGGTGTCCTTGTCTGCTATCGTGACCCCGCTATTAAATAATGCTTCTTTTGTCGTGCCATTAGATTTCGCGGAAGTGTGCACAGCGCAGATAAACTTGGACAACACCAGAACGTTCTTAAGTTTATTTAAACAATTGAAGGATGTCTTCCGGAGAGTTCATAGGCGGGAACGTGCTATAAGTGCTTTTTATTTTAATTCCTACAGCCGGGTTACGTAACTCAAGTAGCCAAATGAATCAACAATGTGTTTGCAAAAGTCCACTAGTAGCAAGCAATTAATGATAATAGTATGTGAATTTTAGTTAATATGCATGCTGGAGTTGCAGACAATGAATTATCCAATTATTTTTGAAAATTATGTGAAATAAATTATTTTTTTATTAACAGTCATATTTTTCCTACTTATGTTCGATGTAGTTACACTTCAAGTAGCTTCTTGAAATGAAAATTACGGGGATTTTGTTATAAGTAAATAAACGTTTCTAAATTAAAAAAGTTATACATGTAGGGTGAGGCAGAAATAACTCCCCCATTTCAGAGAGTGAAAAAAAAAGAGCGAGGTACCTCTCAAAACTTTTTATTCCCCAAATGCAGGCTTCAAAAAGTCTTTTTTTTTCTTTAAGTTAAAAATATTTACCCTGCAAATGGTGGCCTTGACGGCTCATAGACATTTGGAACCGTTCTTGGAAGTTTTCCATCACTCTCACTGGCATGCCGGGCGAAATTCCTTCGATATCCTCTTGAATAAACGCATTTAGTTGTCTAAAGGACGCAGGACAATGTTGGAAAACGTTGGCCTTGAGGTACCCCCACAGAAAAAATAGCAGAGACTTAAATCAGGCGAGCACGATGGCCACGGAACAGCCTCGGGTACGGAAACCACTCGACCCTGAAACATCTGCAAACTTCCGCGCGGACGACGTGCTATATGGGACACAGGTCCATCCTGCTCGAACCAAAATTCCTCTAGGTTGCATTCTTCCCCATAATATGCAATTTTCATGAGCAAACAACAAAAGGTCACCTTTGAGCTGTGAAGAGGTCGTGCATGGATCGGGAGGGGTGGTTCGGTGCATTCGCCAGCAAGATCGCCAGACCTCAATTGCATTGACTACTTCCATTCGGAGTACGTCAACGGAACCCCCTTGTTAGAAGCGCTGACGAGCGTGGTGCACGGATCGTGATAGCTGCTGGGTAAGTCCTGGACATACCCTGTATTTCCAAAGCATCAGATCTTCCATTTGCCGCAGATGTGACTCCTGCGTCTGGATCCGGGGTCGTAATTTCGAACACATTCTTTTGAGGACGATCTTTGTTTATTTTTAGCCCAAAGGCCCGGAAAGGCTATTAATTTCGTTTTGGCATTTTGCGTTGAAAACTTTGAACGTCCGTTTCACTTTTGAAATTGTTGCCACCAAATATTATCCCCATGTGTTATATTTAAAGAAATTAAATAATGAAACATCTACATAAATGTATGTATGTTGCCCGTGTTGTGATAAAACAACGGTACCTAGAGCCATCCAATTTTGAATAACGTAATCCTCCACCAAATATGGGAATTTGGAAGCTTTTTTTATTATTTATTTCGTATTTTATAACACTTTAATGAATTTTTTGATTAAGAAACTCAATGATTTCAAAGCGATCAATGGCAATACTGTACGTAAAAAAAATTATCTCCTGCGAGCAAGACTGTGTTTCGGAAATCCTACAGATATGCTCTTTTTAAATTATTTTCTGATATTGCTGTTGAATTGAATTTTATGGAGTAAGTGCGAAGAACGTGATATTTAATAAATAAAGGCAACACACAAAACGTTAAAAAAAGGCCCCTCTGGGCGCTAGACTAAAGTAATAAAGCTAACTAAAGTAATATCTGAAAACTTTCAGATTTTTTTAAACATGCTTCCTTACCCTGTTCATGTTCTTCCTATCTTGTGTTTTGTGTTGTCACTACCGCGCCTGGAAAGCTTTTTCAGCCATGCATTGTTATGTGATTTTCCATCGTCTAGGTGTATTCAGCCTATCCCGAAAGTTTGTAACCGATTTGCTGAAACGCCTGAACACGCTCCTGAAAGTTTGTAACTGATTTGCTGAAACACCTGAACACTCTCCCGAAAGTTTGTAACCGATTTGCTGAAACACCTGAACACTCTCCCGAAAGTTTGTAACCGATTTGCTGAAACACCTGAACACTCTCCCGAAAGTTTGTAACTGATTTGCTGTATATATAATTAATATTATAATGGTTATACTGCTAGAGGCACACACCGAGTAACTGATAGTTCAACTTAAGGCAACTCTAGAATGTAATATATTTACGAATAATTATATGTTCGTTCATTTGGCTACCATCAACAGGGAGCCCTTGTTAAAATATTTCGCAAGACGTGGCTGAAAGGAAACATTTCTACATTTCTAATTAACATAGTACTTCTGAATTCAGCAGATTTAATTACGTAATTCCACGCTGAAATTTGCGATAAAACCACGTCCTAAAACATTTGTTTGAAAGATTTATATTTCAGTGATACTAAAAGGAAAAATTCATATTCAGAAATAATCATATTTTCTCCATTCTCTAGGTAAAATAGGAATTAAAGAATTATTTTATGTTTATTTTAAGTTAGCGTTATTATTATTATTATTTTATTTCCGTATTATTTTAGTCAATATTCTTGGATACCTTCTTTAGGATTGCTGCAGTTTTTTTTATTATAAAAACTAAGCCATGGCCTTGTTCGCTGTGCATACTTCAAATTAAGTTTTTTTTAAATTCTTATTGAGAATATAAAATTATTGACTAATTTTCCCGCGCGAAGTGAAAGAAGGGTTAAAAGAAGAAGGGCTACTGTCTAGGGTCTAGGATCTGTTCCTACGCAGTATCGGCCACGGGAGTATACAAATTATGAAGCTAGTGGTTCTGGAGGCCCCGGAAAGGTGACTTATTGTCCGGCAAGGTGGTCTAAGAAGTTTTAGAGCAAAACGGCTCTAGTAGTCCGGGGAGTAGCGTCTCGGGTTTTCGGGGTAAAGTCCCTCTGCGACGGGCAGCCCGAGCGACTGGTAGGTAGCAAATTGACGATCAGTGACGCCCTGGATTCCAGGTGCATCGGGCTGATCCCTCCAAGGTTCTGGGAAAGGGATTCAGCCGCTGCCCCAGTTCTGCGGGGGGTGAGGACCTTAGTGCCATTCATTTAGGCGGAAAGTGGAATGCCAATATTTAGTTAGTTATACCAGATAAATGTTCCTTCAATTTTGGGAAAAGAAAATAATCCCTAGGTGTTAAATCTGGGTTATATTTGGGGTGACTTCAGACTTATTATTTAAACTTTTCGCAGTATGAGCCAGACATTGTCACGCGGGAGGATGACACTCAACATGCCAGGGCCTTGCATCGGATGGCTTCACGTAACCTTGTCTAAGTGGCATAGAAACGATTGGTAGTAACGGTATGGCCAAACTCTCCAGATACTTGATCAGGACAGCGAAATCACCCCTCGCACCTCTAAGCCAGAGCACTTTTCTAAACGTCTTGCCATTTCAGTCGTTGGGACGCGTCTGCGCATCTTATTGTACCTATCCGTGCAACCGCTGCTAGAAAACTAGTCCCATCTGCCTACATTCTGGGAATAAAGTATTCCCTATACAATAATTGCTTCTCAAATGCTAATGTTTGTAACATTTTTGGGGCGAGGGGGCTATCTGCTTACGTATGAACTTCTTCAAATCCTCGCTGGGCGGACTGCAAATGTTTCAAATCGACAGCGTCTGTTTGCTTTCCTACTAGTAAAATTTATATTAATACATAAGAAGTTGAATGAGAACTATATATATATTTCGATACAGCAATAAGAGGAGGATTTAGGAGATCACGCACTGGTCGCAGTTGAAACCGCAGGATGAGATCACGCAGTCCCAAGGTACGAATGGCACACCAGCAGCGGGCGGTAAAGTCGCTGAGCACTGGTAATTCGGTGCGGGGTTCGAATGCCGGTGAGCGGAGTAGCTGCATGGGCGTTTCACTGAACCGAACTCAAATTAAGAACAGCGCCCAAAATGCAGGCTAATTAATAGTTTTTAAGATAAACTATGGAAAATATTTAAATCAAAATTCTAACTTTAATTTTTCTTTTTAATTTAGTTGCTTCCCCCTCCTGTCCTAAAAATGATATCTCCAATCAAATCTCTCTAAGCTGCATTATTCCAAAATTAATCCGTGTCATTTGACTCTTACGTGAAGTTCGTGGTGCATATATTTAACGCTTCAACGAGTAAGAATTTTGAATTTGGGAAATGAAATCTATTATTAAATTGTAGAGACATTAGGTTATTCAGAAGCAGGAACGATGAAAAATGAGCAACGCCTTCGCCGGGAATCGAACTACGGACCTCTCGGTTACGCGTCGAGTGTGCTGACCACCACACCACGAAGGCATGCGAAGAAGGCGGGAGAAATGACTTATGAAATAAAAGAAAGTAATCTGAACTGAAACGAATTCATTCCGGAATATCTTTCATCTTGAATACCTACTCGTTGCCTCTGTCGCTTCCCTGCTGCCAACATGTTGATTCCTTCTGCTGCGGTATTTTTACCGTGTCGAAATTAATGGCTGCGAAAATGTAGAAAAGGCACACATGTGATTAAAACAGGCGCAGATTGCCCTCACGGTCGACACCTAAATCGGTGCAACCAGTCTCACAGGGCGGCAGAATTTAGAGGCGGCAAAAATTGTACAATTGATGAAGAAACCCGGTGACGGAATTTTAGATCTCTCGCAGTTTGTCCCAAGTAGAGAGGAGCTTAGCGTCGGCGCCTATTGCAGTGTTTAATTAAACTAACGAAAATGCTCTCTTTCTTGTTACTAACGAAAGTGCTTTCTTTCTTTCAAGAATTTAAAAGAAAAGAAAAAAAAAATCTGAAAGCTTTCAGATTTTATATTTCTCCCAAAGGGGGGCGTATTTTTAACGTTCTGTGTGTTACCTTTACTTATTAAATATCACTTCTTCGCACCATAAAATTCAATTCAACTGCAGCATCGCAAAATAATTTTAAAATGAGCGTATCTTTAGAATTTCCGATACACAGTCTCGCGCCTGGAGGTAAAAATGATTTTTTTTCGTACAGTGTTGCCATTTCTCGCTTTGAAATCGTTGAGTTTGTTAATTAAAAATGCTTGAACGTCTGACCATATATGAAATCGATAATAAAACAAATTCCACATTCCAAATTAGGTTTTCCAGATGCTCATATTCGGTGGAGGATTACGTTATTCAAAATTGGACGGCTCTAGGTACCGTTGTTTTATCATAATGCGAGAAATATACACACTTTTATGCAGATTCTTCATTTTTTTATTTCTTTAAATATAATACAGGGCTGTAATATTTGATGGCAACAGTTTGAAAAGTGAATGAAGGCAAAATGGCAAAACGAAATTAATAGCATTTCTGTGCAAAAAATATGAAATCAACACGACTGCGAACATCTCTAATGTAACTACTTCTTCATGCATCTCCGTGTCAACAACTCCTGCATTACCTTCCTTTAAGATGTTCAGGTGAGGTGATCCATCATATTTTGATTCCTCCCCTGCCAACAATATTATCTTTTCAGAACATAAAACTGTGTTGCGTGCGTACGGGTTCGTAATAGATTGAAATGCACGCTGCTCGGATGACAGGTTGTTATTAAGAGAAGCACTTCAGAGTTCTGGAACTTTCCAGAAAAATACTTGTATAGATGGTCACAGTATGACGGGAGTATAATCAGTAGTTACACTTCAAACTACTAAAAACGTTAAACATAATTAATGCATTGCAAACGGCATCTAAAGAGCGAAGATAACGCGGAGATATATCAGTACTCCGAACTCACCTCAAACTAGGAACTCGCAACAACAGCTAAGAAATTGATGCTCTTTCTGGTTTTATGTAGTTTTCACCCGGCCGCCGAGATATTTCTAGTACTTTTTGCTTCTCGAAATAACTGGAATATGAGGGCCAGATACGGTGACAGCTAATATAGTGACCAATTACATTTATTCAATTACAAAAAAAATTACGGTGATACAGAGATCCGTCTAAAATGTCGCAAGGTTTGGCGACTTCTGGCGATTTGTCGCCAAATGTGTCGTTAAAACTGCTGTCAGCCTGGCGATCTCGCCAAATTAGCGAGATAGCCATTTACTTAATGCAAAACAGACTTTCCCTATATTCTTATTTTTCCGGCACAGAGTGTTCTGCCTTAGATTTTCATATTAAATACACAGAAATACACATTCATACACAGAAAATTACAACCGTTTCATATATAATTTCACTAAAATTATTTGTATTTGTACAAAATTCGTAAGGACTGTTTCCAACTAGTGTTTGTGTCTGGTTTCTTTTCTTCGACGTTAAACTTTGTTTCTCTAAATTTTTTTTATTTTTATTTATTTATTTGTTAAAAGCAATTTCACTGAAGGGTAAGCGTGCACATAAATTTAAATTTCGGTTAATTCCCTATTATAAATTCATTTTGCGCTTGGTCATTTAATGAGTATCAAATGAAATGTACTATATTCATGAAAAGCAAGCTTGAAATGATTTACTTGCAGTAAAAACGTCCGCAGACATTTAAAAAAATATCTTCCGTTTGAGAACAAACGAAATCTTTAACAAAACTTAATAAAAAATAAAAGGCAAAACAGGCCGGGGAAAAAAAAAAAAAAAAAAAAAAAAACCTCCTGAAATATACCATCTACGTTTTTCTTATCCAGAAGGAAAAGGGGCGGTCTTCTTTCCCAAAAATCCGCCACTCAAATTCTATAACCTTACCGTATGAGTAACGATAGCTCGCGAAAACAGACTTTTCTACGTCTACAAATCAATAACGAATTGAGTTGCATTCCAATAGATGGCGCTAGTAATCCAAACTTGGACGACCTTTTTTTCTCGAGATAAGAAAAGCATTATCAATCTCGCGCGAATCGATCTGGGAATTGGAGGGAAAAACGGAAGTTTTGGCAGTTTTGCTATACTCTTTTTTCCTTCTCTTTTTTTTTTTTTATCCTTCCTTTTTTTTTTCTTTTTGCTTGCTTTCGCTCTCTGCCATCCACTTTGGCCGTTAGTCATTTCTGCAGCAGTACGCGTCTCTTAAGAGCGAAGTATTCATTTTTCCTGGGTGCTTTTTTTTTTCTTATCTGAAAGTTTATCTTATGTAGCTTCCTCGCCAAAAGCGTCGTTGTTAATTGAGTGCTGAGGGTGCGTTGTTTACGTTTTGATCCCCCACTTTGTGTCTATCTTCTTCGCTTCTATCTTCCTGCGCGGATTTTCTTGGCGCCATTCTTTTCATGTTTGTACTTTAGTAGTCGAGACCTGCTGTTTAGCTCAATGTGTTTATATGGAAAAATATTTCCTAAGTACTACTGTAAATGAAAACATAAAAAGTAAATTAGTAGAAATTCCTGCTTAAGTTTTAGAACCCTACCTGTTTACTTTGATTCAAATTTACTATTACTTTCTCCAGTATCATAATGTAGTTAACGGACATTTTCCTATTTCAGGAAACTCCATTCATTTTTTTTAAATTTCCTTTGTATTAAAAAACGATTTAAGGCAACTTAAGAACAGAAAACTAACAAAAACATACGGAAAATGAGGAAAAGAAACATGGCGTATTTCGAAATACCAGAAATGGGTCGACATTTCGCTCCTAAACAGGAAAACAGAGTAACCTCGATTGCCCATGCTGTGACAATCGAGTCCAGTCCCATCAGCGTCAAAGCTCGCTTGACAGCCACTATACCATAAATACTATACTCGTGATGACCAAAAGTACTATACAGCGCTTACTCCCATCCCCAATTGAAATCCAGCGTCAATTTTGCTCTTGCATGACGTCAATATAAACTAGTGCTCCTTATTAAGTTCTCCATGAAGCCATCCTTCCCCTTAGGCAAATAGTTCTAGCGTACTTTGCCATAACCAAAAACATTTAGCCTAATTTTTGATAATTTTTAATAAAATTCATTGTTCTGTCTTATTTTGCATTATATTAATTGGGAAATATACGACATTTCGGGTCATTGTGGTTTCCCTTTTAGTGAAACCAAGACGACATTAATGTTTCACTTTAAAGAACATCAGTTCGAAAAGAAGCAATACACCGAAAAGCAAAAAACATTACGATTGCTACTCACTAGCGCGTTGGCGACTTTTAGCCTGCTGGAACTCGCTTTGGTAAGGAAGCCAACGTTCTTGGTACATGACTTGAGACAGGTTATAGCGAATGTCTAAGCAGCGGTCACTCAAAGTCTAAATATTCCGACGCGGTGGTGTTTGTTTTCTGAGCTGCTGCTCCATGATATCCCAAATGAGCTCTATCGGGATAAGATCCGGGGAGTTAGGCGGCCAGGGCATTTATTAGAATTCATCCTTATATTCTGCTCAAACCACTTCCAAACATTTCGATCCTAGTGACACGGTCCTGCTGGAAGATTCCATTTCCAGTTGAGAAGACAGACGCCATGTAAAGGTACAACTGATCAGCAATTATGTTCAGACTGTCCGCAGCTTTCATGGTCTGTTGTACCGCAATTGAGGGTGCCAGAGCCGCCCATGAGAACGTCTCCAAAGCATAATACCGCCACCACCAGCGTATGACCTGCTGTACAGGGGAAAGCAACTGTTCGCCTTGGACGACGAAGCGCTCTTACACGACCATCTACGTAATGAATGAGAAATCATGATTCATGAAACCAAGCAACTGTCTTTCACTTATCCATAGTTCAGTCTGGATGTTCCCGAGTCCACTGTAGGTGTAGTTTACAATGACGCTTTGTTAACAGAGGCACACGAATGGGACGTCTGCATATCCAACAGTGTCCGCTTTTGTGAATAATAAAATTACAATAACATGATGATTGTAACACACCAACTTCGAAATATTAAGTCAAATTCAGCCCCACGCTGGCATTAGTTTAAAAAAAGACTCTGAATTTTGATAGAAAGTGACCCTGGTCTTTCTCCTTCGGGCAGCATTTAGAAACTACATCTCATGTATTTTGGCAGCATATTTAAAATGAAGAGAAAACCAGATAGCGAGTTTGTTGTAGGTCCAAAACTTTGCAGCTATAGTATCAAGAAATTAGATATATAATCTTCTGAACTAAACGCTAAGCGATATAAAATGAAAATAGTTATAAGTACTGGGAAAAAAGTATATAACATTTACAGCAAATTAAAAATAGTTTTCTTCATATGAGCAAAAGCGCTGGTAAAAGAAATTATAAGGAATCGTTTTACGTCAGTTAACCATTCAGTGAGCTTTCATTTCCAAGCCGTTCACATTAAGGCCCAACAGCCAAAGCAACAAAATAATGAAAATTCTCCACCTGTTTTTCCCTCTGCAGTTGAAAAGTATACCTTAAGTCATATGTAATGCAAATTATGCACCATTAATGTGTAACTATTACGAACGTTGCAATGTAAACAAATGCCCGATCATGGCGTTAGTATGAACCGTGAGGGTGCACTTCCATAGATAGATAGTACAGTGGGGAGATACCACTTTTGTCCATGGCGCTGTTTTGGTGCCCCCTGCACCTGCTGTGTGTCTGTTATTCTTCGAGCACTATAACGTATAGGCTCCTTCCCCTTCAAAAATCGTACACATCCTTTCTCTTAAGGAATTATCCTTCGTGTGTTTTGCCGTAATTAAAAATCCTAATCCAAAGTATTCAGTACTGGATTAAGAGTAAATTTACCTCATGTCATCCTCTGACTTCTAAATTGTTGGTGGTCTAATAGACTTGTAAAGATGCCATTTTAAAATGCAACTTTTTCTCAGTTTATAATGTTCATGCTAATGGAACAGTGACCTGCAATAGATCTGCTGAATTTTCTTTGCACCTTCCTGAAATTTAACGTATTAACCGAGATGCTGTAAGTTAAGGAATATTTTAGGAAATTTCTTTCAAGCAAGAAAATTGCTGTTTCAAATACTGTAAATGAGATTTTCAAAGTACTGAATTTATCTTCTAGAAATGGAAAGAAACAAAAATAAGAAGTTTTTGTTCACAGATCGGAAACCAATCTTCCTTTACCGATAAATTCAACTCACAGCTTAGCCGAAGTGGGACGAGATTTGTTAGTGCTTTCCATTGTCGACAGATGGCAGTAGCATATTTATTTTTCAGTTGTTTAATATTGAAATATTGCAAAACGATTCTGCTTTTTCCGAATAGATGTCGTCGATTTCATGTTATACAAGCTGCTAATCTTATATATAATTAAGTTTTATGAGCTTGTGTTACTGAGTAGGTGACCGTAATTAAGTTTTATGAGCTTGTGAGTAGATTAAAAACATTAACTGAATGATCAGCTTAAAAAAAAAGATACTTTTACCATCTCCATTCATTTAGCGGAAACTTTGATCTGCGAACGATTAATATCTTTATTTTATTTTTATGTGTTTCATTTTTGTTTGTTATTTAACTTTTTTACTTTTTTCACGACGCATACATTTTTCAATACAAATTTTTGACAACATATTACTGAAAAAAGTACTATGTATGATAACGTACAGAATAATAAGTGTAAGGAATAAAGAATTCTACACTCACGTTTGTGAAAATTGCAACACCAAGAAGGAATCGTCATAATTGAATGCAATTTAATACACAGTTGAGTGGTAGTGGTACAAATAAATGATTAAATGTTCAAAGCAAACAAACAAGAACAAGAGATCAGAATCAGTATTTTGTGTGGCCACCACGCGCCGCAATAA
>KK118413.1:102854-138528 GCA_000611955.2 Stegodyphus mimosarum
GCTGCTGTTACGCTGCACACGAGAGGCTACTGCACGATACGACAATCCAGCTTCACGAAGGCCGATGATTCTTCCTCGTTCAAACTCTGTAAGTTGTTCAAATCTCGCTCTCTTTCGTCGACGAGGCATAAGTACAGATTGAGTTAACGTTTACCACTAGCAGATAACCACCGATAACCATACACGCCTCGCTACAGCCGTCTATTTATTCGGATCCATCAGCCGTTCAGAGGGCGCTGCTCAGCATACGCATGCGCTACGGATTTGCAATTCTAATCATTTGCATATCATGCGCTACTTTGCATTTCCTGAAAATTTCAGCTCACTCGCGTAAGTCCTTCATGGTGTTGCAATTTTCACAAACGTGAGTGTAATAACACTTGAATGAAAACTAACTTTTTTGTTGCGTCCCTCGATCATAGTATTCTCTTGTATTCAGTTTTGTTCTGCTGTTCTCATGTATCAAAGAAAAATTGGTCGTCACAGGTCTAAATAACAGTTAAAATCTGAGAGAAAATTTAGAGTTTTTTAATAGCATAGACTATTTCTATATTTTAAGCCATTGTTTTGGAAAATACCTACAATATTGCTCAAAGTTTTCAATATTTTAAAACAGACAGTTTTGAGTTAACCAAACGTCATTACATCACGAACAACATGTTATTCGTCAGAAATATTTGAAAGCCATGATTTTTTAACAGCCGAAGATTTAGTATTTCACATTGAAACTGCAACATCGGAATGGAAAAACTGTAAAAATTTAAAATTTACCAAGATCGATAGATGTTCAGTATATTCAAATAGTCTAAAACTGGGGGAAAATATTCAATTTATCTGGATTTACTGAGTAACAGATATGACAGTATGTGAGAAAATACACATATTTATGCTTTATAAATGTTATAAATACTTATGTTATACTTCTATTATAAATACATTATATGACAGTATATGACAATATGACAGTATGTGAGAAAATACACATATTTACACTTTATAAATGTTATAAATACTTATGTTATAAATGAAACCATTAACAATTGTCTGAGGAATGTTTTCCTTCTATGCACTTGGGCATGTAAATATTAAATTATATTATAAATATATTATTGCGTGCGTACGGATTCGTTATGGATTGAATGTACAAGTCGTAAAAAGTTAACAAAAATGTATTCTTTCCATAAGAAATAAATCAAAATGCTGAAATATTTCTTCAGAGATATTCGCAGAATATCACAATATCTCAAACGTTTAGCAAAAACTCAGTTCAAAACAGATAAAATAATTCTATCTCACAGCGAAATCCCTACAATCAATAACAGCATTAAGCAAACAAACAGCAGTTCGCTTTTTACAGCTACAACTACAACAACAACTGAGATGAAGTGTTTCAATTCGGCTTTTATAAGCTTTTTAATTATCGTTAGAACAATGTCGATTTTTGCAGATTTTTCTGGATGGCAGCAGTAATTACGAGATATTTATTTATTAAACATTAAATGCACGCGCTGTTTTATATTTATTTATTTATTTATTTGACGTAGCTTCAAAAATCGTCTGCGGCACGGGAAATACAAAGCAATTTTAATTACAATTCTAAATAAATAGCCCAATAAATGTGAAATCCGTAACAATGTTATATGACAGTATGTGAGAAAGTGCACATATTTGCACGTTATAAATGTTAGAAAGACTTACGTTATAAATCAAACCATTAACATTGTCTGAGGAATGTTTTTCTTCTAAGCAAGCACTTACTTCTAAGCAAGCACACTGGACATGTAAAGATTACAATTTACAGCTAGCTCTTCTATCTGCAATAACACAAGAATGATATTCCAGATCTGCTCGAAGGACAGTTCTAAAGATGTGGTAGGCCACGGTAGGCTATTCTCAGCACAAGCAGCACCGTCATTGCATTATCGCGTTGAAAAAGGGCTCATGGGATATGAATGGTCGTATCAGAAGCTGCACGACCATATCAACATATGTTAATCTGCCAATATACAAAGAAGAAAACTAGAATATTCGCTTATGGTATACAATACCTTCCCAAGTGATTGTTACAGAGACAGCATAGCTATGGCAATCTCTCATGATGGCTTGTTGATAACGCCAACAACACAAACTCCAGACTACTCTCCAGCTATCACCGTTTCAAGACAGAAGTAGGATATATTCGCTGATGAGGATAATCTTCCATCGTAGCCTCCATTACCGCTTGGATATCCATAATGATAGCCTTTGAGAATAGGACAGATATTCGAAAAGCAGTGAAATATCTGTGGCTGCTCGTCTGGTTCGGGCCCCCTCTTTACGGAGGTCCCATTGTGGAGACCTTATTTTATTCTAACCAATTATTTTTAGTTGTGAAACTTTCCTTTCTCTTCTGATTTCAGTTTCCAGCCAGAATGTACATTTTAACGGCATAGTATTCAAGTCTAAGGTATTTCGGAATCAATATTTAAGCAACGGTTTTAAGAGCAGTAGCAGTAGAAGAATTAGTTCGAAATTGATACCGAGTGCCTGCAGTAGGTTTCTACGTGATTAGTTAGTGCTCAACCACTCTCATTAGATCATACTGATGTTCTAGATTCGGCTGTACTGTCTGCAGCCGATTTAGTGGTTTAGATAATTAAGGGTCAGTGATGTAGCCCATCTTATTGTAATTTTACATTTTTATTTTCTGTTCGAGTTACTTAGCTGCAAGTGGTGGTAATTGTAGCAGAGAGCGAGTGCAAGTTTTATTTAGTAGTTCAAATAAAAATGTTATTTAAACCTTCTTTTGCAGTATCTGTTCTTCAAAGACATAGCAAGAATTCGCTACTCATTCTTTTCAATAGAGTCTACCCTTGGATGATCCCAAAAAGAAGACTACACCATCTGATAAGTTATATAGACACCGCTGAACCTCCTGAGCTTAGTATTTAATTTCAAGGATCACACGAAATACTATCAGGAACACTACATCCATTCATCTAATCCGGCGATTTGCCGGAATTTGTTGGCCTCCGGTCATCACTTGCTGTAATTCACTTTCTTTTTTGTTCTTGTAACCACTGGACTGCATAACGTTGAACAGTGACATTTTAGCCTAAACGTATAACGATCTGCTGGAGTGATTATTCGATTCAACGATTCTGCTCTTCTTCTTTTAGAGTTAGGTGAACTTGGGGCATCTTACTATCAAACCACAAAACCTAATCTCATTTCTGTAGTTTTAACTAACAAAAAACAAGGGGGGGGGGGAAAGAAAGAAAACTCAATCCTGTTTTCATGCTATTTAAGCCTGTTTGACAAGTCACTGACTCAAGCCAGGCGTTTAAAAATTTCATGATTTCATTCCGAGCGTATTTTAGATGTAACAAAAGAGTCTGTTTCGAAGTAACTAATAAGAATTTCATAACTTTTGATTAATATGGGTATTTATAGAATTTTATGTTATGTCTTTCTTTCTCTTTTCATTCTTTCCTCGAATAAAAAGGCTAAGCATATTACAGCTCATCTCCAGAAATTTTTACTTACTAATTTATTTAGCTGTTAATATTTAATTTGGTTTATATACTAAATTTTAATAGCCGGAAGTGAAATAAAGAAATTCTCGATGTTCTTTATAACGTAAAAGGTAGCAAATATTAAGACAGAAGAGAAATACGAGTGAAATAAATCATAAAATTACCAAATTTACCGTGTTTAGTTAATGATTTTGCTCCAATCCTACCTAACCTAACGCTTTTAAATCTCTATTACCCTAATTTTTCAATTTTCGTTACTATTTCTACTAACAGATGACGCTACTCTCTCCACTTCTTCAAGGTTTAAATATGTTCATAACTTGGTAAATGTACACCTAACATAGGTTGTTGATTCACTTTTAATGTAAAAGGTTTTTCATTTTAGAGGAAGATAACTCATTAATATGAAAAATAATTGAATCGGTGACAGAATTTACAGCAATTGCACTGAAAAGGACAAAGCATGAGCTAGAGGAAAACTGTAGCTGAGGGGAAAAAATATTAAACTGAATAAATATTGTTTTTATAAAATAAGCCTTTATTTAAAAATTTACAAGATAATTAATGAACTAAAAATTTTAAAAAATTATTTATCGTACAATTCCGGTAGCAACAAGAGATTAAATAATTCTCTTTACAAAAATCATCTCCAATTTTATATCACGAACTTATTATTATTTTATATCCACGGCCCAGAGATTCGGAAACTGTCCTTTAATGGGAAGTGATGGCTAAGTGGAGTGTCCGTTAGCGGTTATCATATTTGTCCTGCGAATATATAATTTTATTTCTCTCATTAAAATGTTTTGTACACATTTCTAAGAAGAATTGAAGGGAATTTTAGGTTTTAGTTAACGGAAAAGCGCAAATTTTGATTGTGTTCAAAAATCTGTGCCCAAATACTGTTTGAACACTATATCAGAAGCCCTAGGAATCCGAAGTTATTTTCAGAAGCAACACAATTAGAAGTTGGATTTGATTACTTCCTTCGTTAATTTATAAGTCGTTCTTCACTAGTTTATTAAACTTTCTCCGTGTTAGTTTTTACTCGTTACAATAAGTTTGAAAAGGGACGTTTTCTCCACTCTCATACATTGTCTTACAGAAATTCTTTTTGTCTTGTTTAATTACTGGTGGAAGGGTTCAGTTCTATTCTTTATGTTCTTCAGTTGTATTCTATTAACTGTTCAGGAACCTAGTAAACTGCTAAGCGTATAATCACTTAAGTCCAAGAATAGAAACGTATACTTAAGAAGGGTTAATTACCCTTTAATGCTCAAAATAAAGATTCACAGATGGCCCCTTCCTTAGGGCGTACAACAAAGCCTCCACTTGGGCTTAAACTCAAAAATGTGAGAAATAAGAACTAACTAATGACTAACTAAAGAGATTTAGCCGCAGCTAACACAAATTCTAAACTAGTTGGCTCGTAATAGTCAATTAGCGAAGCTATTTATCTATCTAAAGCCTTTTGGCTAAGCGTAGCCAAAAGACGCGCGCGCAAATCAGGAATCAGTGGAACTTACGTACTTCCCATTTGCATTTAACCTGCAAGCTGGAGCTAGAAGAGATAGGAAAGGTACATAAACCTCAATTAAGGGTTATAAAATTAGGATATACCTTACATCGTTAAAATAAATTTTGCAATTTCAAAAGTAACCGTTATTCTTCAAAAATATTGGACGCTGTAGAAGCATTAAGTTTTTTCCCCCGAAGCAGGACATGTTAAGAATGAGCACTGCCCTAGCCGGAACTCGAACCTGGACCTCTCGAATACGCGCCGAGTGTTCTGCCGTTACACCACAAGGACATGCTCGATGGAGGGAGAAAATATCTTATATACATCCTCCTCCTTTTTTTAAAGCCGACTAGGGATTAGAGAACCTAGTCACCAAATCCTGGTGGTGACGGATCTTCACCATCTTTTTTATTTCGGGACCGCTATAGTCATTAGGGTGTTTTGAAGAGGAGACGTGAAAAATATGCAATGTCCTCGTCAGTACTCAACCCGTAGAATATGCGCCTTGTATGCTACCATTATACCACGAAGGCATGCGGAAAATACCTCATAACCTGTCTTTTAAATATCATAAGAGAATTTAGGGTTTAGAACTTCATGTGTAACTGTTTAATTCTTTTTAATGTGATTTTCTGTGAAGTCATTTTGCGACATCAACGAAGATGCTAAAAGCAGAAACTGTATGATTCTGAGCAGAAATTCTTCTTCTGAGATTCTGATGTAGAGGGATTGGTTAAAAAATATGTGTATGGTAAAAAAATATATCGTGTCGCAAAGTTAAAACGTAATAAGTTAAATAACAGATGACGTAATAAGTTAAAATGCAATAAATTAAATAACAGATGGCGCTACTCTCTTGACTTCCTAAGGGCGTTTTTTCATTTACAGACACATACGCGTTTCGAGAGTATTTTTAAATATTTTTAAAATTTCCGATAGACAGTCTGAAGATAAAAATGTTTTATTCGTTACAGGGTTGCAAACCCTCGTTTTAGAATTTTTTTAATCAAAAATTCTTTAAAGTTTTACAAAATATGAGAGATAAAAAAACAAATTCCAACTTCAGGCTTCCAGGTGCCCATGTTCGGGTGGAGGCCTACGTTATTAAGAATTTGATGACTCTAGGTACAGCTGTTTTTTTCACAGCATGAGAAACGTACATACGCTCATCAGATTCTTCATTATTTAATTTCTTTAAATATAATACAGGGCGATAATATTTGGTGAACTAATATCCCTTCTGGACTAACCCTCATTTGGGCTAAAAAAAGGCATAAAGATATGTAGAATAATTAGTTTTGAGACTGGTCTCCAGGGTAAATTAATTCGCAATAAAAAATATTTTGTCTTAAAAAAAGAAGTATCAAATGAAATACAAATTTTTAATACATATATGAAAGTAATGTTCGTAATTAACTTCACGATTTATTTCTGCATGTTCCCTTTCAAATTTCTCAGAAGGGATATATATATACGACGGAGACAGGGAGGTTTCTGACCTGGAGTCTCATCTTCGCAGACCATCTCCTTTCCGTATACATGTTGCAATGACCCCTCCCCCGAATGTCGCCGAGGCTCGGCGCCCACCATACTGGAGTTCAGAAGGTCAAATCCTTATTCTGAGGCTTTGCAGGTGCTTGATAACTTCATTAGAAACGTCCGCGATTAAATATTTTCTTCTCGATTAAATGCGTTGCATCTGAAAGATTGCAGATTTTAATTTCGCAACAATTTTCGCCACACAAACGCTAATTCAAAGTTTATCACTTCAGGCAAACTAAATAGAAACGTCGTTCTTGGTTTCAACTGTATGTGAGATAAGTGTGAAACAGAAATGTTTCGGGATTTATATTCCTAATTTAATATTAATTATTTAGTAACTTTTAGAGGGTTGATTTTAATTGTCAAATTTGTTTTACAGTTATGTTAAATGTTAGATTAATGATGCATCCTGATTTAGTAATAAAAGAATATTAAAAATAATAACGGACCACATAATAAAAAATTTTCATGTTCGTTTAAGTTGTAAAGTTTATCCTAATTGTATTAACAGTTATTTTAAGTTTATGCAGCTTTCCTATCCCTTCAAGTTTCAGCTTACAGTTCCCTACCAGAATGTAATTTCAGAAACGCAGTTAATTGCTAATGAGTAAAGAGTAGTATTTAAGTCAATGTTCCACCAACTTCGAGAGGGAGAGTCTGAGTTTCTGACTAGCAAGCGTTTGCCTTTTGGCTACGTCTTTCTTAGTTATTGCAATGTTCGGCCATACTTTAGGCAAAGAATATGTACTGTTAAGAAGGAAAACTTCGCAGAAGCAGAAGTGGCTCCCTTCCAACGAAAAGGGAAACAACTGCGCATGCGTGAAATATCTGTCGCCAAAAAGCGCCAAAGCTCGAAGCTGAATGTCGAAGTTGGTTTGGACAGGTTCGACCGTTACGTTTAGCAAGAGTTTAAACAAAGAATAGGTTCTTTGGTTTCAAGTAGCGATATGGACAATGGAAGTTCAACAGCCAGTGAAAGTGAAACTTCACCTAATATTTTATCATTTCCGAGTTTAAATTATCGCAACAAGTCAAAGAACGATTCATCTTAACCCGTGTTCCTCAATTTCCTATACACGTTGCGGAGGGGGAAAATGTCGGCTAGGTACCAAAGAACAGGCACATAACAGAGGGGAAATTCTCGCCAACAGATTCCGTCGCCAAATCCCTTGGCGAATGTTCCCTTTTCTTTGTAGCGGCGTTGCAGACGAAGTGGTTTACATTACGTCTATGGAGCCTTTCCTTCTTTACATAGAGGTTCTTTGCTTTAGGTCCTTGTTTGGCTTCGCCGACTTAATTAAGATTTAGAGGCCAACTACTTAGAATCTTGATAGCTTCGGCCATATGTTCAGTTAGCTGTAGTTAAGCTTAGTTAAGTTTAATTTTATATTCATTTAAATTCAAGCCCAAGTGGAGGCTTTGCTGTACGTTTCGAGTCAGTAACTGATTGTATTTATTCTGAGAAATAAAGGGTAGTTAACTCTTCTTGAGTCTTACGTATTTGTTAACACACTTAAGCGATTATTCGTTTATTAGTGCTTGTGGGGTTCCTATGATTGAACACTGAATTAACTAAGTAAAACCTCACAAAGTATTTTAAAATATTAAAAGAAAAAAATCTGAAAGCTTTCAGATTTTATATTACTCTCAAAGGGCCTTTCTGTTTTCATTTACACATACATACACGTTTCGAGAGCACTTAGGCTAAAAATATTTAAAAATAGCGCGTGTTTAGAATTTCTGATGGACAGTCTCGCGTATTGGAGATAAAAATATTTTATTCCGTACAATGCGTTGCCACTGCTAGGTTTGAAATAGTTGAGTTGCTTAGTCAAAAATTCGATGAAGTTTTAGAAAATATGAAATAGATAATAAAACAGATTCGAAATTCCAGATTCGGTCTTCCAGATGCTACAAATGTTAGATTTGAAAATTTGAGCTATTTCAGCATAGCAGCTGATTTTCCATAGTCGAATTGAATAGAATAAATTTTAGGCAGAAGGTAAAATGGAATTGAGTCGACAGCATTATCGCGCTACGATTTTCTAGGATTTTGTAGTGGGATTAAATCAAGAGCAGTGCGTTCAACGCCAAGACATAGCTTTTGGAAATGAAGGTCCATCTCGGGCTACGGTTTACAGAATTTCACTCACAGAGTTTGGAATTCTCTTCAGGATGAAGAACACACAGGAAAACCGTTGTCAGTATTAATCCTGGATAATGTGTCTACCATACAGAAAATGTAAATTGATGATGATCGCTGCACATGCCATATGATAGATACTTAAGTACCATATGATACTTATGAAGGAATTTAATATTAGATCCACCTCCATACATAAAATTATTCACGGAGAATTCATATGAAAAACTAGTTTGCCGTTGGGTTTCCTATAATTTAACTGAGCACCAAAAAGAGGAGAGTGTCAGAATCAATAAATAAATCCTTAATTTGCTTAAAGATGATGGCCACTGTATTGTCTATAAAATTGTAACTGGTGTTGAAACATACGTATCATTTTTTGACGTTCCAACACATCAAGAAAGTAACGTATGTGTCTTTGAAGATGATCCAACGTCCACAATGGTGAAAAGACAACGGCCCATTAAAAAAGTAATGTATGCCGTTTCCTTCAGAAGTGCAGGGTTGGTCAAAGCCATCAAAATGGAAGGACAGAAAATCACAGATAACTGGTACACTGGTGTGCAAAAATTAAGGACAAAGTCGAAAAATTAGCATATCAGCAGAACGAAGAGGCAGAGCGGACAGAAAGACCAATCAGGAGATTAAGTAAGGTAATGTACGGTAGCACATGCGCAGATATGCAGGTAGACGTAATGGGGGAGTGTCTGAGTAGTATAAAGCATGTTGTCGGTGTAAGATCAGTATTTCTGGCAAAGAGATTGCACGCCGTATAGCAGTTAAAATCACACCGAGTTGCTGCCTCAGCGAGAAATGGCGAATAATCAATCTGTTAGACGACATCTGGATGCTTTTACCCGAGGTCGAATCATTGGGAAGTTGGAGGAAGGCCGCAGTGTGACAAGTGTGGCAAACCTTCCCCGCCCCCATATGAGCGGAAATAGTAACAACTGCAAATCATTCGTTGCCAAAAATACTATTTAAAAATCAATCATTTAAAAATAAATAAAATCAAAAGTTTGTTAAAACACTCACAAATTACGGAATAATATTACGTTGACTTGTAAGTCTTTAGATAATTTGTAGGTAACAAGAAGCGGAACTCCTGAATTTCACTATCGGTTGGAGCAGTAGTTTCGCGGCAGGTGCAGCTGCGCTCCAGATTTTGAAGAAGAACATCCCGGTAGACAGTCGAAGGGTCTTCCACCCTTCTACTACTACATCAAACTGTAGAGACATTAGGTTTTTTTAGAAGCCGGAGAGATGAAAAATGTGCAACGCCTTCGCCGGGAATCGAACCGCGGACCTCTGAAATACCGGCTCAGTGTGCTGACCATTACACCACGAAGGCACGCTAAGAATGTGGGAGATATACCTTATATACTCCCCTTTTTAATTTTTAAAGGGCGACTAGGTTTTAGGGGACCTAGTCGCCAAATCCTGGGTGTGGAGAGTCATCGTCCACAACCCTTTTAGTTCGGGCGCCAGTGTAGAGACATTAGGTTATTTAGAAGCCGGAGAGATGAAAAATGTGCAACACCTTCGCCGGGAATCGAACCGCGGACCTCTGAAATACCGGCTCAGTGTGCTGACCATTACACCACGAAGGCACGCTAAGAATGTGGGAGATATACCTTATAAAACAACTCGACAGGAATTTTGGTTCGCCAGTACTTTAAGTGCCCCATGCTACATGGGTATTATATACTCGTATGTTTTCTTTCGAGTTGGATTCCGGGCCCAGTGCAACGACAATCAGCGTCTACTGAGCAAATCTTCACATTTACGTACTTTTATGGCTGTAATACATGGAGGTCATCCCTGCAAGATGATCCTGCATTTTTGAAGTTGTTTTGCAAGGAAAGACATGCTCATCTTGTCAGGACTGAGTGTTTTGTGCATACTTTTGGCGAACATACTCGTGAAGTTGTTAAAGTCCTGATCTTGAACAGGGAGCTGAATGCAGCTATGTTCAGTGGAAATGGTAGAATAACTGCACGCAAGGAGGGTTTTAAACTGACCCTTTTATTAAACTACTATTTACAGCCACTTCCCAACTCGGGAGGGATAACAGAAAATAATGACCGCACTTGGGTCTAAACTGAACAATCAACTAATTTAAAATAAAATGAGTAGAAATTAAGTAGTCGTTGCTCACAGAGCTATACACGCGAGGTTGGCCTCTATGCTAAACTATCAATGGTGCGTAGCAAGATTTAGCTAATACTAACGCACTTAGATTACTTCAATAAGTAATAGCGTAACAGCGCTAAGGCTTAGAATTTAAATACTAGCTGGTCAGGTGGACGTCGAACAGAGCCGCAGTGATCTGAGACTAAAAGCTCTTTCACACCGAGAAGTTCCTCGCTAACCTTTTAAATGCAAAAACTTGGCTCCACTTCAAATTAGCATAAGGCTGACACGCGCGCTCATTCTAACGGGAAGTTGAAATAAAAGCTCATAGGAAAGAGAAATTAACATAAAACTTTGTTAGTTTAAGCTAAAACCTTACAATTTAAAGCCTCATATATAAGAACTTAGTATGCTGAATTCAATCTATAAAAGGGGGATAATTAAATGCCAATCGTTGAGATTAAACTTCTAAAATTAAAATTTGCCCATTTTAAAACCCAGAACGTTTAATAGTGTCACGTATGTGCACTTGAGTTATTTCCGCTAACGAATTAAGTTAGTATAAATGACTCAGACTATAAATTACTAATCTTTAGTAAGATAGCCTAATATTTATATGGCAAATAATTTCCCTCAAATACGAGAAGGATTAAAACGCTGGGATATTTTCTTTTCAAATATAATGTTCTGAATGAAGATGATTGCAAAATTATTCATATGAATATTCAGTAAGTATACCCCCAGTTAAAAAAAAACAGTCTATACTATTAAAATCTGTGGGAGTCTGTCTATTTGTAACATTATCTCCTCCGAAATGGCGGGAGATTAATTTCAAGAGTTCCAAAAATTCATGGAAAGCCGTTCCGACCATTCTCATCTTCGTAAGATTTTAATTAGTGGAGGTATTAATCAAAACGCTAGTTTTTAATTTTTCGCTGATAACGCTCATTTTTCCGAGTTGTAACAATCTGGCGCCTTGGAGAAAAAATTGCTTTAGTTCGAAAAGTGTTGCCACTGCTCGCTAATTGCCACGATGTGTTATTGCCACGTTAATTCTTTTATTGGTATTGATGAAAAGTTGTTATATTACGTTAAAATTAAATCATGACGTCATATGTATTAAACTGAAGTGGCAAAAGTTTTTGTTCCCTGGTTTGGCAACAAAAACATTATTAACAAATTGGTTGTTTCTTGGAAAGAATGAACTAGTTTCATCCATACTGAAAAGTTTTTATGCATTTTCTTTTCAGCTGTACGTATTAATAGTATTAAAAGCTATACTCGTCTGTCTGTCTGTTTATAACATCATTTCCTCCGGAACTGCGAAGAGTTGAGTCCGAAATTTCGTGGAAAGCCATTTCGACCATTCTCCTCTCTTCGTAAGACTTTAATCAATCGAGATGTTAATTAAAAACTTTGAAAAACGATAATTTTCTCACCCTCCAAGTTGCGTTTTTTCGCTTATTCTTTGGCGTGTTGCATCGAAGTGGGCAGGTAGAGAAATTTTAAAATTGCCATCCGTCTTTCATAAACAGCAGTAGAGTAAATTTTTAACGGAATAGAACTTATATATTATTGCTTCGGCCGCAGCCTGCTCGTCTGGCGGGTTTGCTCGCTAGTAAACATTTCAAAATTGAGAAAATACTTCATTGGAATTACCCCAATTAAGTTTTAGGAAAGCGAAGACAGAACAGAATTTTAAATTTTAAATTGCACGTAAAAAAGATCTTTACAGTTAGTATCCTTAACACGATCTAAATTGAAATATCCCGTATTGTTAAGATTTTTAGATGCATTTTTGTATCAACCTCATTTTTATGAAACATTTTTTAACCGTTTAAAATTCTCCTTATTTTTTTCTTAGACTCTGAAGGACTATTGTTTTCGTTTTGCGATTTTACGTCGCAAACATTAAAAGTCTGCATCACTTTTTCAACTGTTGCCGCAAAATATTGTAGCCCTGTATTGTATTTAAACAAACTAAATAATAGAGAATCTGCATAAATGTATGTATCTTTCTCCAAATTTGATAAAACAAAGCTACCTAGAGCCATCCAATTTTTAATAACGAACGTTTCCACTCGAATATGCGCATCTGGAAGCCCGAATTTGGAATTTGTTTTATTATCTATTTCATATTTTGTAAAACTTTAACGAATTTTTGATGAACAAACTCAACGATTTAAAAGCGAGCAAGGGCAACACTCTACGAGGAAAAAAACATTTTTATCTCCAGCGCGCGGAACTGTGTATCGGAAATTCTAAAGATATGCTTATTTTAAATTATTTTGCGATATTACTTTTGAACTGCATTTTATGGTTTAGGTACGAAGAACATGATATTTAATAAATAAAGGTAACACACAAAACATTAAAAAAACCCCGCTTTGGACGCAATTTAAAATCTGAAACATTTCAGTTTTTTTTTATTATTATTATTATTATTATTATTATTTATTGAACACATTGGCGTAGTTGAACGAACTCCATGTAAGGTACTCGATGAAGCATTCAAATTATTACGCAGAACTTCCTTCATTTAGCAACTGTGAAAAAGGAAGCATGGAAACTCGCGACCGCGCATGTCTCTCGCGCAGGTTGCTCGAGTTCATTCACAACGCGGGAAACGAGCGTTGAGTGGGGGGTGGAGAGAGAGTTGTAAAGCATGTGAATGTTTTAGTTTCGGACCATGAAGCGATTCGGATGGATGGCCAAAGAATGCTTTTCTCTTCCTATCAAAACGAGAATTTCCTTAAAAGCACTTCTACATCCAAAACAACAGCACGTGCCATGATATTACTGAACTGCATTTTATGGTTTAGGTACGAAGAACATGATATTTAATAAATAAAGGTAACACACAAAACATTAAAAAAACCCCGCTTTGGACGCAATTTAAAATCTGAAACATTTCAGTTTTTTTTTATTATTATTATTATTATTATTATTATTTATTGAACACATTGGCGTAGTTGAACGAACTCCATGTAAGGTACTCGATGAAGCATTCAAATTATTACGCAGAACTTCCTTCATTTAGCAACTGTGAAAAAGGAAGCATGGAAACTCGCGACCGCGCATGTCTCTCGCGCAGGTTGCTCGAGTTCATTCACAACGCGGGAAACGAGCGTTGAGTGGGGGGTGGAGAGAGAGTTGTAAAGCATGTGAATGTTTTAGTTTCGGACCATGAAGCGATTCGGATGGATGGCCAAAGAATGCTTTTCTCTTCCTATCAAAACGAGAATTTCCTTAAAAGCACTTCTACATCCAAAACAACAGCACGTGCCGTGTGTTTCAGTCGTCTCCTGCAAGCTATGCAAATCGTGTTTTCACCATTTATACGCGCTTATTTCTGCCCTAAGGCGAAATGGTATGTACTTCCTCTATGGACACATGGGTTTACAGGGTCGAAACACTACATTTTATTAACACAAAATGATGAAAGGCTAAATCGGATAGAATTTCATCATTATGATTGGTGTAAATTTTCCCCATTTTTCCTTTTCTTTTACTCCAAAGGGGCTTTGTCCCTGAGGGACTATTGTTTTCGTTTTGCGTTGAATCACTCAGAATGTCCGTTTCACTTTTCAGATTGTTGCCACCAAATATTATCGTCCTGTATTTTATTTGAAGAAATTAAATAATGAAGAATCTGCATAAATGTATGTATGTTTCTCGCATTGTGACAAAACAACGATACATAGAGCCATCCAATTTTGAATAAAGTAATCGTACTGCGAATATGGGCATCTGGAAGCCCCAATTTGAAATTTGGAACTTGTTTTCTTATCGATTTCATACTTTGTAAAACTTTAACGAATTTTTGATTAAGAAACGCAAGGATTTCAAAGCGAGCCATGGCAACGTTGTACAGAAAAACATTTTTATCTCTAGCGCGTGAGACTGTGTATCGGAAATTCCAAAGATACACTCAATTTAAAATTATTTTGCGATATTGCTCTTGAACTGAATTTTATAGTTTAAGTGCGAAGAACATGATAATGAATAAATAAAGGTAACGCGCAAAATGTTAAAAAACGCCCTTTTGGACGCAATTTACAATCTGAAACCTTTCAGATTTTCTTTCTTTCTTTTTTTTTTTAACAAGAGTTTAAAAAGAAATCAATTCCTTATTCGTATCTGGACTATTCTGAGGAAAGAAAGAGCTACGTTAAAGAAAAGGGCAGTCCATAATTGAAGCATCCTGAATATGAAAGGATATGTTTTGATTTAATGTAAATAAAATTAACAAATTCTTCCTCAGTGTATAAGGTATTTTCTCCCTCCTTTTCAAATGCCTTCGTGTTGTAATTGGAAGCACACTCAACGCGCATTAGAGAGGTCCAGTGATCGAGTCCCGGCGAGGGCATTGCTCATTTTTTGTGTATCTTGCTTCAAAATAACCTAATGACTCTACAGTGGCGCCCGAACTAAAAGGCTGCGGACGATAATTCGTCACTAGTAGGTTTTCGCCACTGGGTTCTCTAATTCCTGGTCGTTCTATAAAAGTATATAAGAAACTTTCTTCCTCCTTTCCGCATGCTTTCGTACGTAGTTGGAGGCCCACTCGACACGCATTTGAGAAGTCCAAGGTTCGAGAGTATTGCTTATTTTTCGTATCTCCTGCTTCCAGATAACTCACAAGCGTAAATGGCAAAACTGTATTAATGAAATCAAACTTATTAGGTTTTAAATAAAAAAGGGAAGAAAAAAAAGAAAACAAAAGAAAGAAATAAAAAGAAAGAAGAAACTTTTTGAGCTGCCTTTTAATATTTTTATTTACATTCCAATTTTTATTTAAGATGGCAACATAGCAAACGAATCGATAACTTGAGCGTCATTTGTATCTGGCGGAGTAATTATCAGAACATACTGTACATACAGCTCGAGAGGTTAATATACTGTAATAATTATGTATCATGCTGCGATAGGCTTAGATTGAAAAATGCTACCCAGTTTATCTCTTTAACGCGTCCTTTATATTCTCTCTGTACAATATTTTTTCATTTGTTGTCATAATGACTTCTTTATTTAAAATAAAACCTTCAATCAATTTAAGTTGAGATTATATCTTTGCCGATCAATTACTTTCAGCTTCAAAGGCTAGCCTACCGTTAATCAGCTAAAAGTTTTAGTTGCTTTTTGGTCATCAAACGTAAAGGTTTTCATAAATTAGGACTTAAATAGATATCTGTCTAAATTTGGCAAATCAAAGTACACTGCTGGCCACCGTAAATGCAACACCCTGAAGGAAGCATGCAAATAACATGAAATTTACAACATGCATTAGCGGAGATGAGATATGCAAATGATTAGAATTTCAGCGCAGACGCACATGAGGCGCTGTGGCTGTGGCGCCACTTCAAAGCGCTATTTAAAGCTTGGTGTTTTCGACGATTTCAAGTTCGGCAATTGTATTTGTCTTGTGTTTTTTTTCAAGTAAACGATCCATTATGCCTCGTAGTAAACAGCGATCATCGTTTGATCAAGTAGCCGAGTTCGACAGAGGAAGGATAGTGGCCTACCGAGAGTGTGGGTTATCTTTCAGGGAAATCGGTAGTCGTGTTGGACGAAACCAAACAACTGTAATACGGATATGCGACCGTTGGATGCAGGAGGGTACGACGGACCAACGTGTTCGATCGGATTCACCTCAGTGCACTATTTCACGTGATGAAGGAACATTGTGCGCATGGCATGGACGGATCGCTCAGTCACATCACGAACCATAGCACAGCACATTCAGTCTGTAACGCATCATCCAGTGTCTGAGCGTACCATTCGACGCCGTTTACAGCAGAGTAGTCTGTCCGCAAGATATCCATTGCCCGTCTACCCTTGATGCAGAACCACAGACGTCTCCGCCGCCAATGGTGCAATTAAAGAAGGGTGTGGACGGCAAAATGGAATGAAATTGTCTTTACTGACGAGTCACGCTTCTGTCTGCAACACCACGATGGTCGGATTCGACTCTGCAGACACTGTGGACAGAAGAGGCTGAAAGTTGCGTTATGCACCGCCACACTGGTCCTCCACCGGGTATTATGGTATGGGACGGTATTGGATATCACTCTCGCACTGCTCTCGTACGCGTTGCCGGTACTTTAAACAACCAGCGCTGCATCTCCGAGGTGTTGGAGACAGTTGCCCTTCTTTACCTTCAGGGCTTGCCCACAGCCATATTTCAACAGGGACAGGGAAAAGTGGACGGAGCACCAGAACTTCGTCAGTGACTTTTACAGGTATTGCTCCGCCGCACTACTGTACCCGCTGGACGTTCCGTTGGTCCGCATCGGATGCCAGACCAGCAAGACATTTACATAGAAACTTTACATCAATTCTAGACTTACGTATTGAATATACAATTACATAGTATACAATTATTACAAAGAAACTACCAATTAACAAAAGTTGGATTATGACAGATTAGTATAACATAATTACTCTGAACATACATCATACAGACATTCATTATATATCGGACATTGAACATTGTACTTCATACAAACAATTAGTGTATCTAATTACATAGAAGAATTGTTTGTGTATCTCTTAGTACTTTGTCGTATTCCTAAGGCAGTTCATCTTGTAAGTACATTTCCTTTCACCTTTTTTTAGCTTGTTTCACACAATTGCATCATCACTGAAGTCTTAGATTATTTTTGTAAATTAATGTAATGCCATATTTCAACAGGATAATGCTCGACCACATGTGGCACGCATTGTCCAAGGATTCTTCGTCAATCGCCAGACTGAATTGCTACCCTAGCTGGCTCGCTCTCCGGATATTTCGCCCATAGAAAACATGTGGTCCATGGCTGCTGAACGATTGACACAGATTACATCCCAAGCTGCCACACCAGATCAAATTTGGCAATGTCTGGAAGCTGCTTGGTCTGCTGTACCCCAAGAACACATCCAAAGTCTCTTTGAATCAATGCCGAGGCGTGTGGCAGCGGTGATCTCCAACAATAGCGGATACTCTGGCTACTGATTCTGGAAAGAACCACACTTCACAGAAGTCTATAAATTTAATCATTTGATACTTGGTCAACATGTTATCTACTAAGTAAATTTCGTCGTGATAGTGATATCTCTTGTCTTTCTCGGTGTTGCAATTTGGGTGGCCAGCAGTGTAATTATATTTAAGACTCTATTCACGATTCGTAAGGAAAATTTCCCTGCTGCTGAAGAAACATCTAATATAAGATTCGAGTACAGAAATTTCGTTGAAAAACATCCTGTCGAATTCTGAAAGACGATGTTATAGTGTAATAGATTCAGTTGCAATTCTGACTCATGCAAATGTCAGGAAAAAATATTAAACTAGTGTTATTTCAAAGATCAACGATCAGCCTTTAAAGTAAAAAAAAACTCTGATGATAAAGAAATTTACATGTTGGGAAATGAATCTAAACTTGATAATAATAAAAACCTAATGTTTTATATTATGAAATTGGTTGAGCAGAATTTAATTTCTTGACAATATCTGTTGTGTTGTTGTGACTTATCTCACTTGTCTGACAGTAACAACGGAACAAGCCCACGAAATTCATCGTGGCAAGGGGTGCAAGATTGCACCTGTCGTTGGCAAGAGTCTTGAGCACCATCCAGGTGACAGTACGACTTTGCTCAGTTTCGCCCCCAATTTTGATGGAAAGCGCCACGCAGGGTTGGGGCCGAGAGTCTCCCACTCCTTTCCCTCTGCCATCAACATCTCGAAAGGACTTCCGACTCGCAGCGTATTTAGAGTGTCCCCATGCCGTACAAGATAGTATATATTTATGAACATTCATGCTTTCTCCGGGATTCGAATCCGAGGCAATTGGTACAGCCGTCAACGTCGCTAACTACTATCCCGGTTGTGAAGCTAGGTGACTTGGTTGTGAGGCTAGGTGGCGCTTGCATTATATTTAGTGACTTCGGTGTGCTTTCATTTTTTTAAATAAATTGTCGAAGCCTGAAATGCACATGCACTAACTGTACACCTAAATTGTACACATGTACCTCTAAATTGCGTTAGGAATGTACATGTTGAAACACATACCAAAAATATTTCATTGTCGAAGTCTGAAATGCACATGTACTAGTTGTACCCCTAAATTGTACGCATACGCCGCATGCACCTGTAAATTGAAGTAGGAATGCACATGTTGAAATAGATACCAAAATTATTTCACTGTCGAAGCCTGAAATGCACATGTACTAATTGTACGCATATACCACATGTACCTCTAAATTGAGGTAGGAATACACACGTTGAAATAGACACCATAAATATTTGATATTTTATTATTTTATGCCACAAACATTTGCACGAATATGCTAAGAACAATCTGTTTTATTCAGCAGAAGGACTGATTTACGTTAACTACACATACTCTGTTAACTCTTTGAAACACTTTACATTTTTTTTAATACATCCTACTTTAAAGCACTGAACATACGCTGAAACTTGAGTTTCTTCATGTGAAAAAATGACTTGGTTTCTTAACATGATGTCACCGTTTATGACACAGCCTCACAACAGCTACTTTCTAACTACTATTACTTTTTTGATAAGTTACAAAAGATAGAAAACAGAAGAGAAACACGCCAAGTGAAACATAAAATTAGTAATACAACAACCTTGAGTCTGGCGTAGACATATGTCAAGATCTCAATCCATTTCGAGGGCAAACAAATACAGGTCGTCTTCGTCACGAGCAAAGAAATCTGACAGGCAGCAACTTATCGGCAACTCCAGTATAAAAATTTGTAACTATGATTATAATGATTTAAACAATATGGACAGGCCCCTGGCCCAGTTAAATACCTGGATTATGTAAACCTCACCTTTTTCCTTCATACCTCTAGTTGCTACATACCATCATTTTACTGTATCCCTGCATTATATGTCTGTATCTGTGTGTATATATATACGTAAAGTTAATTGTAATTTTCCATCAAGCATTTGGTTTGTGTAATCTTTTCATATTACTTATTAATATGGATTCGAGCTACTAGTATTTGCACCATCTTACCATGTGATATCCCATTTCACCAGCTCGACAGCCTCTGGGCCTGATCTAATTAATAGCTCATCAACTTCTTAGTTCACCTTTTGCTCATATCTGTTAGTTTTTAATTTGCAATTGAGCATATTAAATTTGAGCTTTCACTCTTAATATATAACAAAAAAAATTACATCCTTAATTGATAGGTTAATCATATATCAATTTTCGAAGCTACTAATTTATTCTACGAGGGGTAGAGCCTAGGTCAGGTACCCTGGTGTAACAAACACCTTTCCACAGGAAGTAGGAAATCTGAAAGGCTGGAAAGCAGTGAATGGAATCGAATCGAACCCCAATGTTCCGCGAAAATTGGGGAGTAACTGTTGTGTTTTATGCTCGACAATAAAGTGAATGTAGCGAGAATGTAGCGCCATCTATCCGCAAAACTATTAAAGAAATTCAAAACTGAAGCTAATAGCATTTTAAAAGCTTTAGGAAGGACTGGATTGGACGTAGAGTCATTAGCTAAACAATCTAAATCTTTGCGAATGTAAAAACCTGCAAGAAAATCTAATTCACCAATGGAAGAAGCATTTTGAATGTTTTTCTGTCAAAATTGTGATTAAATTTCCAACAATGATTAGCCATCGAAGATTTGTTAATTTCGCGTTTTCGGCATACGATTTATGTTCCTTCATATAAACACTTTTAGTTTGGCCGATGTATCTCAAATGTACAGCTAATCTGTGATTGGTTAATTTTGGTCAATGTAATTCCATTTTTTCAAGCAGCGTTACTTAATTTCGAATGATCTCGAATTTGGGAGAAACGATGAACAAAGTGGGAGAGCACCAAATTTCGAATGTTAATTTCAAGGTCATCAATTATTCTTTAAAGCAGGTATCATATTTTGTTATATCTTGCTTTAAAAAATAATTGGCGATCTCGAAATTAACATTCTAAATTTGCTGCTTCCCCCCTTAAGTTCATCCTTTCTCCCAAATTCGAGATTATTCGAAATTACGTAACGTTGCTTGAAAAAATGGTACTAAAACCCAAAATTAACCAACCAATCACAGATTAGCTCACCAAATTTAGAATGTTAATTTTGGGGTCGCCAATTACTTTTTAAAGCAGGTGTCATATTTTGTTATATCTTACATATTCCCCCACTCCCTTCAAAAAAAAAAGGTCGGGAGAGCAGGGTGGCAGAAAAGGATTAGCGAAGCAAAACAGAGTTATGAGAAAAGACATAAAAAACATCCAGGTATGGCTTGAACTATGCCCTATCATAACTCATGATCTTCTCATACAATTAGATATATTGTTGCGAAAAATTCGGCGGTTGCGTATAAGCTTTCCGGCATAGCACTAGGGTTGCCATAAAATAGTGTATGGTAGGGTTGCCAGATTGGCGACTTTGTCGCCCATTTCGCGACCAAATAGGCGATATCCCATGGTCCAATCAGGAAGCTTCTAGAATAACTTCCTGTCGAGATTTTTTTCGAAACATGTGGAACCTAAGGAAAAGCTATATAAACCCCTGCGTTTCTGAGAGCCGGCATTGTGAGAATAGCTGCTTACTGTGAGTGCTAAGCTACGCGAGAGTTTTGTGAACGGAAAGCGATTGAGATAGTGCTTTGCCGTGAAGCTACCTTTACAGTATAGCTTGACAGTGTATTGGTGATTGTTCCACGGTGTTTATTAGAAGTTTAATGTTGCCGTGAATCTACCTTTACAGTTACAGCCTGAAGCTGTGTTGCTGATTGTTTCGGCGTATTTATTGTAGATTTTCGACGCTTTTAAAGGTAATTTTGGAACTGTGCTGTAAATAGTGATTCTTGTAAATAAATTGTGCTTTTTATTGTTCTGCATCGTGTTTTCATCGGATACTCTCAAATCCGCGAACCCGTATAACGCAACAATATGTATTCCCAAACAAAGTATGCTTAGCACAAGTCATAACTGTGTATATTTCGTCTTTTGATAAGTTTGTTTGTGTCTTTTCCCTCCCGGTCGACAATAACATCAGATCAGCCCTATGAAATCAGAGCAAGCCAACGAAATTCATCGCAACAAGGGGTCGAGATTGCGCCTGACGTTGGCAAGAGCTTTGAGTACCATATAGATGACAGTACGACTTTACTCAGTTCCAACTCCAATTTTGGGAGAAAACACTTCGAAGGGATGAGTCCGAGGGACTCCCCTCCCTTTTCCACTGTCATCAACCTCTCGAGAGGACTTTCGGCTCGCCGCATATTTAGAGTGCCTCCATGTCGCGTAGACACTATACATTTATAAACATCCACGTTTTCTCAGGGATTCGGAACCGGACTTTTCGGTCCGGCAGTCAGTGTCTCTAACTTTATACCGGTTGGCCCTCTTTTGATAAATACTAAAAAAAGTTAATGAAATAAGCATCTTTAAATCTATGAATAAGATTTACATCACACTGTGAATTAATTAGTTCCCTTTATAGATTTTCTAGTGCGTTATTCATGTTGGTTTTTAATACAAGTGAAAAATATAAACTAAATTTTCGAATAGCTAAAATCTTGAAATCTTTACAATAGCATATTTGCAAAAAAAAAGTGTATTTGAAAAGTCTTCGCGGGCTGCATACTACGAACAGATGGCGCTCCTCGCCACAGGGCCTCGCCAATACTTTTGGCGCCAACTCATAACAGAATACGTAACGTAAAATTAAATCTACTCCTAAATCGAATAAACCAGCCCCACAGAGATATTTATTGCGTTGTTGGCTCTTGGCTGACACTGACGTAGACTAACCGGCATTTAATATGTACAGCCGTAGAATACCAGAGAAACAACGTGTCAGAACACTCTCTCAATACGCTCTATCTGAACCAACTCAGACACCAGTTTCAAAACCCTATTTTGCATTGGAGAGGCAGTAGGTTTATTTGATGTAAGACACTTGAAAAATATGCAGTGTTCTCTCCGGGACTCGGACCTAGACCTCTCGAATACGCGCTGAGTGTGGTGACCATTACACCACGAAGGCGTGCTGGAAGAAGGGAGAAAATACCTTATATACTACCCCATTTCAAGGGCGACTGGAAATAAGGAGACCCAAACGCCACATCCTGGTGGTGAAGAATTATTAATCAATTTAGTTCGGGTACCGTTTGTAAAAATATTAGTTTTTCTTTGAAGCAGGAGACTTGAAAAACGTGCAGTGCCCTTGCCGGGGCTCGAACCTGGATTTCTCGAATATGCGTCGAGTGTGCTACAGTAACAGAACGAAAGGAGGGAGAAGATACTTTATAGCGTAATATAGGAAACTAAAATCTCATTCTGGAGAGAACGCGTGGGTTGAAAACAAGAGTTTATATTAGGTGTTGCTTCCAAGGCTATATTAACTGTTGGTTAAAACTAAATAAAATTCCACAATGTTATAATAAAAACTTGCTGGTATACCTTTAATGCGTTATATTAAAGTCGGCTTATGCATATACAATAGTATATAAAACAATGAACAATATATCAAATACTACAAGGATAAATCGTCGTAAGTGCTAAACCGTAATAATTTTGTGAAATGAATTATGTAAATTATAATAAGTAAAGAGGATAAAATTAAAATTAAAAGTGAGTTCTGATAAATATAAAAAAAACTCAAGAAGAAAATATAATTTACTGTTTGTTGGAATTTTTAGATAACTTCAAAATAAATTTTAAAAAAATATTTCAAGATGAGAAAGAATTAGTTTTTCATTTATACAAAATTGCTACATTATGGAAGCTTTTTTATTATTCTTTAATTGTTTTAAGATAGATTTCTTCGAAACGTTTTGCATTAATTAAAATTACTCATTTTTAGCTCATTCTTTTGATTTCAATCTGCACTGTACAGAAGTGATTACAAATATTAATAAAGCTGCGTTAATTCATTTTCGATTGCATATCGATCTTCCGTTTTCCTCGGTAGATGGCGCTAAATGTCCTTAATCTGTTGAGAAAATTACAGATTTCTGGCGCTATTCTTTTCACAGAGTCAGCTGCGCTTTAACGAAATAACATGTTGCTGAAGAATTATTGCGGCATCATTTTTTTGCTTCCAAAATGCAGTGAGCTGATATTTGATGGATTTTTATAATTATTTCAAATGTAAATCGAAATGGATTAATGAAAGTACTCGGCATTAGGGTGGCATCATTGTAAATAGCTATAAGTGATCAGTGTCAACCCAACATATAGTTTGAGATTTATTAACACAATTTTCCGCAAAGAGTTTTTTGTTTTTCTTAATGGCAATGACAGAAATATTTAAAAGAAAATTAAGATATTTATTGTTGAAAATGCAGAAAATATTAATTTCAAATTGAATAATTGTAGAACTAATTTTTTTTTCCTTTGGATTTTCTATTCTTCGCTTTGTTCAAATGTAAAAAAGAGTACGACCGTAGCATTTTAAATTATGTATAGTTAACACAAGCGCAATATTTTAACATTTATATGCTCTTTCTGAAAGCTTAGGTATTCTACGAATTGTTTCGCGTGATAAAAAATCTGATGTGTACACCACATGACTTCCTTGTATGAAATATTACATTATACGCATTTTGCATTTCATTTAAACTTATTGAATTGAATTAAATCTACTTCGTCGATAGCGCATAAACACAATAGAATACATGCGATCTTTAAAATTCACTATATTTGTTTACCATAGTGACACTCTGACGCTAGTTTCACTTAACAGCGTTACATTACATTGATTTTATAACTCAGAATGCACAAAAATTATTTATATCATCTGAAGAATTATCTAATCGTTGCCACATGTTCAAGTACTATAATAAATCTAAAACGATGTGTAAAAGAAACTAAACAAAAAAAGTTTTTTTACAGACGATTTAGTACTTCTCATTCAATTAATTCAGTTCTCACTTCGTAACAAGGCAAAAATACATAAAAACTCAGAATGTCTATATTAAAAATTTCGATGTAAATCTTAAATACTTATTTATTTCCTCGAATAAATTCCAGAATGGATTAAGGGTGATTTAATTCCCAATAATGAAAGAAGGCATTATCTTCGTTGTTGCGAAGCTTTCTCTAGACAAATCTACTATTTTTCTAAGTTTCAAATCTAAATAAATATGGCTGCTTTTGTAACGACAATTAGGTTTAACGGCACTTAAACAACTTTAAATTGTTGATAATTCTACAAATATTGCATACAAGTTTACTAAACGCATAAAAACCTTAACCGGAAGATAAGAACTACGTAATTCAATCATTTTCAAAGCAAAAAATGCGTAATTTACCAACATATAAGAATAAAAAATCTGAGTTCACTGAGCCGAGTAACAAACTGGGTGCTATATTCTACATATAATTTGTAGAAATTATATATACTATATTCTATATACATTCTATATATGTAGAATATATAGAATTTACTAAAATTCTATATGTTTAACAAAGAATGGCAGTAAATTTGTAGAAAGTAGTATAAGAACTAAGAGAACTTTTGGTCAAGAATTTTGCGCATTGAGTTGCAAAATTAAAATTAAAGGCAAGCAAAAAGAGTAAAATTCTAAAAGCAATTGCCTAAAAGTAAATTGGACATTCAAGTTCCAAGCAAAAAGAGAAAAATTTAAAGGCAATCGCCTAAAAGTAAATTTGATGCCTGCGTTCTAGAGTTTAAAAAAACTTTAGCAAAATTAATTACTCAAAAGGAAAATAACGCAAAAAACTAAAAACTAAATGTTGATATTCAAGAAATTCAACATTTAAAAACTTTTTCACATGTAAAAAAACTTTTAAAGCACAATCAAAATTAAAATAAAACACCAGAAAAATTACAAAGAATGGCAGTAAATGGCAATTTAGCCTACGTCGAGCTTGTTGCAGACTTGTCAAGGGAAAAGCGCATCAACTCGTGCATAGGTAAACTCCATTATGCGTTTCGTCAAACGACAATAATTGAGAAAATATACACTCCAAAAGGAGTAAATATTCAAATTGCCACGCGCTTTATCTAAAATGCTCAGAGGAACGAAACCTACATTCGAAAATGATCAACAAGGTACAAGGTTTCAAATCACTTTTCCCTTGATAAGTTCTTCCTTGAACTCGGGAGATCATTATTTACTTTCAAATATTTTCAAATATATATATTCATAAGAATGAAACATTTTTTGCAAGGACTATGGGAACAAAGTTAAAAAACCAGGTCGAAATGCGCTTAACCTGCAGGTTCGAAAATCTTTAAAAAGATATTCTGAAGGAGAGGAGATAGTTAAGATGGTTCGCTTACAGAAAATTACTAGTGAAGGTCCTAATCATATAGAATCTCGAAAAGAGCGATAAGGTAGTACTAGTAAACATTTGACTAAGGTAAGTCTTAAATAAAACAAAGGCAAAGCATTTTGATAGTAAATAAATATCACCCAAGTAAAATATTTGAAAGTAAATAATGATCTCCCGAGTTCAACGCTTCAAATAGAACTTATCAAGGGAAAAGTGATCTGAAGCCTTGTACCTAGTTGATCATTAACTTTCGAATGTAGGTTTCGTTCCTCTGAGACATTTGAGATAAAGCTCGAGGCAATTTGAATATTTACTCCTTTTGTAGTGTGTTTTTTACGGTCCCTCAAATGGCTCAGATCTCTCCCCTACCCACATTCGCAACTCTCAAAAGGAACTTAAACGTAAAAAACTTGAATAGTTAATTTAAAGTCCAAAATTTAAAGTCTCCTCTTTTTCATTATTGTTAGAATTACAATATTTTAGTTTAACTTGTAGAGACATTAGGTTATTTCGAAGCAGGAGATGTGAAGAATGAGCAATGTCTTCGCCGGAGTTCGAACAGCAGACCTCTCGAATACGGTCGAGCGTGCTGACCACTACATCACGAAGGCATGCGAAGAAGGCGGAAGAAATACCTTATATACTCCCCCTTTTAAAGGGCGCGTGGGGATTAGGGAACACAATCGCCGAATCCCAGTGGTGGAGAATCATCATCCACCACCTTTTTTGTTCGGGTGCCACTTGCAGATCTGTTAGGATATTTTTGAAGTAGAAGACCGAGAAGAATCAGCATTGCCTTCGCCTGGATTCGAACCACTGAGCTCTTGAATACGCGTCGAGCGTGCTGACCAAACGAAGGTACGCGAAGAAGGCGGGAGAAATACCCTATAAACTTCACATTCAAAAAAGCATTCTTCCTTTCCACTTAATTTCTTTCGATCCACTTAATTAAACCCTTTCTGTACTTAAAATAGGGCATATGCATGGCTTAAGAATAATAAAGCGACGTTGCCAATGATGGCGAATATGTTTTCGTATCGACTTAATTTTTATTTTTTTGCGATAAAAATAATTCGTAGCACTACTACTATAATTATTACTATTACAACTCTCTTATAACAAGCCCTGATCTAAGGAGAAAATCGAAAATACTTGTTTGGTGCAATGTTGAGTCTCTGGAAGCACAACTCGCTTTTTAACGAGCAAGCCTCGGTTATAGCCAACAATACTTTAGTCATTCATAAAATTTCTGTTTTCCACCTCCTCAGCCCAGCTAATTCTTTCTTGGAAAAAAATTTTGTTAACGTTTTTAAAGCAACCGAAAGTTAGTGATGAGTCATAAATCCTGCGAACACGCTTCTGTCCTGGAGAGTAATCAGGACTGACGTTTTACCACCGAATTATATAAGTGTTATTCAGTCTATGAAACTAAGGGATCATCAGAAGTTGTAAATCAAGCTTTCGTTAGCACTTGATGATTTTGATGTTTTTCGATAGAGGAAAAATTAGGAATAATCTCAAACGTACTCGAAGCGATACCTTTAAAGAACGAAGCATGGGAAAACGTTACGTCAACAAGCATTACCAAGATGCTTCCGTAAGGCTGGATTGGACATTTCTCAAGAGGATCAAATCGCTGAGGAAAAAGAAGAGGTAAATTTCTTCGAAAATTTGGAAATGTGTAAAGAAGACTTTGAAAATTATGTGTCTGTTGACGCCAATGTTATCACTTCCGAGATACCTACTCGCAAGGACATTGTAGTTGAAATTCAAGCTAAAGTTGATGAAAAAATGATGAAAGCGGCGGTGATAACGACGGATGGAGAGAATTTCAAGCTGAAACCGCCCGTAGAAAAATTTCAAACCTTTTTCGATGCGACGGCGATCTTTTTGGGGCCATGAATCTTCTCCGAAGAACAGCAACACTAGAAAGAGACAATAAAACAGTTGAAAAAAATTAACCAGCTGCTTTTGGACTAAACAGAAATAAAAGATATCTAAAGTATATACAACATTTTAAGTTCATAATGAAAATAATTAAAAGTAAATTAATAAGCCCAAGACTTGCGCTAAAGTTGCAAAGTAATAAAGCAATAATTCACTATAAATTATAATAGGAAAATTCTCCATATCACATCTCCAAGCAACGGAAATTCAATTTAAAAACATCATTGACAAGGTATTTTTCAGAATTTACAAAAATTTAAAGAATTTTCAGTCCTCCTTGCTTTAAACACAGTTAAGAAAAACTAAATAGCAAAGATGCCAAAATCAAAAGTAAACTTTTTAAGTATTGAAAAACCAGTTACTGTTATTGATAGCAGATTAATCGACTTATCAAGAGGATAAACTAATCTACCATCAATTAACAGTAACTAAAATAAGAGAGAGTGTTTCATCTTACTTCCAAGTAAGCATTAAATTATTTGCTAGATTCAAATCACTAATTGATACTCAATCAAAATAAAGATATTATTCACTAAATCAAAAGAATCCTGTTAAAAAGCAAATAATTTTTAAGATCGAAATTTTTCACTAAGAACACAATTAATCCAAACGAGATGCTTACTTTAGATGACATATCCCCTACACTCTCTTTTCATTTCAAATACAAAAGTAAAAACAAAAGTAGATTCAAGAACAAATTTTAAAAAATCGTAAGAAGATTAAAAGAAATAATCCATAAAATTAAAGTTAAAAACTGTAGTAAAAACTAGTAAGCAAAAATTAACCAACTTGCCTTCGAAATTTTATAACCAAATGACTGGAATGCAAGTACGTATTAAGAGACGGAAGCAAAAGGGTTGCTGTAATAAGTAGTTTCCTATTGAAGAAAGTTTAGCCTAAATTGGCGACAAAACTACAAAGTTTCTTGGAGATATAATACGCAGAGAGCAGGCTGTTATTAATATAGCGCTAAAGCTGCTATTAGTTTGAATTTATATTCATAATGAAAGTAATTAAAAGTAAATTAATAAGCCCAAGACTTGCGCTAAAGTTGCAAAGTAATAAAGCAATAATTCACTATAAATTATAAAAAGAAAACTCTCCATATTACATCTCCAAGCAACGGAAATTCAATTTAAAAACATCATTGAAAAGGTATTTTTCAGAATTTACAAAAATTTAAAGAATTTTTAGTCCTTCTTGCTTTAAACACAGTCAAGAAAAACTAAATAGCAAAGATGCCAAAATCAAAAGTAAACTTTTTAAGTATTGAAAAACCAGTTACTGTTATTGATAGCAGATTAATCGACTTATCAAGTATGCATGAATTTTCATGATTTTTTTACGAACCCGTTTCTTACGAGCCTCGGTTATAATGAGCAAATTTCGCGGTCCCAACCGAGTTCGACTGTAGTAATCGCAATCATCATTGCTTTACGAAATTCTATAAGTGGCGTTCTATTAAATTATTCCAATACACTGCAGCCAAATTTGAAATTCTTCAGAAGTTCTGAGGTCTTACTATTATTCTTTCGTATTTAAAATGCGTGGACTCAACTTTCACGATCACTGTCGTTATGTACGAAAAACCCAACCCTTTCTGGACTCCTCAAAAGAAATCAACGCAAAGATCAATAAATCGTTTTTAACCGAACTTCGCGAAAGAAAATTTCATCTCATGAGCTCGACTTCTTGGAAAGCCATGTGGGGGGGGGAGAGAGCAAAAATCAATACAAGAGTTTACGAACCGCAATTTTTGGAGTCTCCCCGCAATCTTGTTACATCGCGAAGAGTTTATGATCACTCATTTGCAGTGAAAAGGGAAACAGAGAGTTCACCACCAGAAGCAAATTCTCATCTTGGGGAGAAAGCCCTGGTTACGAAATTCCCATCAGTTACTGCGCGTAATTTATAAGTCGTTTTCTGGACCTGCAGTTCGCGTATTAATACTTCTGGGAGTATACTTCAAGGATTAACATTTTTCTTGGCTCGCGGGATTTTCTGGAAACTAAACTGAGTATTCTCCGACCGCCCGAGGAGTCGATGCGCATTTAGAGGGGCCAATACGGTTTGGTGGTTATCAGATGGATTGTAGCAAGAAGTGAAATATAATGCCCTCGCTTTTTTACGGGCCTCCGTTTTATGATTACGAATAATGTGATAGTCTTAAAAAGCTACTTAAATACGAAAAGTTACGAATTTTGTACATAGATTTTAGTGAAATTGCATATGAAATTTTTCTATTTTCTTGTATGCTGTAACGTGAAAAGCTGATAGAAATGACGCTGTACCGCGAAAATAAACGTACAGTGTCTCACAAAAGTGATGGGACACTTGTGCTTTACAAAAGGAAACTGTCGTAAAATAAATTTAAAAAACATGTAAAAATTTTTTGTGGGTGTGTTTCATACTTAAATTTAGTAACAATTATTAAATAACATATATTTTCTCAAAATATTAAAATATTAATTTAATAAAAATACAATTGTTTAAAACGGAGCAAAAACTGGCTCACATAAGTGATGGGACACTTACTTTTCCACCAAATATTTATCCAAAAATTTTACTTTTTAAAAGGTTTTAATATTTTATTGGATTTCCTTTTACTTTTAAAACATGATTTAATCTTCTTGGGATGGATTCGAATAATGTTTTTGTGATTTCTGGAGTGATTTTACCCCATTCTTCTTGAAGCACCGATTTTAATTGTTGTTTTGAAGAAATGGTGTGTTTGCGAATTCTTGATTCCAATTCTTGCCAAATATTCTCTATGGGATTTAAGTCTGCAGATTGTGGTGGTGTTTTTATTATTTCAGGACAGTTATACAGCAGCCAGAGTCTAACGTTCAAAGCAGTGTGCTTGGGGTCATTGTCCTGGTAGAATTTAAAATCGTGATGAAAGTTCAATTTTCGTGCTGAAGATTTCAAATTTTGATTTAATATGCAAATATATTTGTATTGATCTATTACTGTCAATAAAAACAAGATTACCAACTCCAGCGGACGATATACACCCCCATACCATAACTCCTCCTCCAACATGTTTTACTGCTGGCACCAAGTTCTGTTTGCGAAATTTTTCCCTGGGTTTTCTCCACACCAAGATTCTACCGTCAGAACCAAATATATTAAATTTACTCTCATCAGCAAATATAACTTCATTCCAGTAATCAAAACTCTTATTTATGTTGGATTTTGCGAAAGCCAGTCTGAGTTTTCTATTCCTCTCACTTACGAAAATTTTTTCCCTGGTTGCTCTACCGTGGTATTCAGTAGATCGAATTACTCTTCTAATAGTCTCAGGATTAAAAATTACTCCATATAATGCTTGTAAATCAGCAGCAACTTTAGGAGCACTCATTCTTGGATTTTTTTTTAATATGTCGAACGATAATTCGCTTTATTCCATTGGATAGCTTTGATGGTCGGCCAGGTCTTCTTTTATCCTGAATCGTATGATTCTTTTTATATCGTTTAATTATATTGAAAACTGTTGAACAACTCGAGTTAACTGTTTCAGCAGTTTCTCTAATAGATCTTCCACGTTCAATATGCAAATTAATAACTAATTTTCGAATTTCAGGCAAAGTTTCTTTTCGTTTAGCATTCATGGCTGCACAGAGCTAAAAAACACAAAAATTCCAAAACAAATTGGAAAAAAATAATGCAAACGATTTTATAAATTATTGCCAATTGCTTTTGAGTAAAAATAAAAAACCCAAAAAATATTTTTAGACGATTTTTGTTGCATAGTCTAATGGTGTCCCATCACTTATGTGAGCCATTTTTTGCTCCGTTCTAAACAATTGTATTTTTATTAAATTAATATTTTAATATTTTGAGAAAATGTATGTTATTTAATAATTGTTACTAAATTTAAATATGAAACACACCCACAAAAAATTTGTACATGTTTTTTTTAATTTATTTTATTGCGGTTTCCTTTTGTAAAGCACAAGTGTCCCATTACTTTTGTGAGACACTGTATTTAATATTGAGTCCCCCTAACTTCGTAAGCTCGCTAATTTGGCGAGAAATTGCCAAAAGTCGCTGTATTACCGCAAATAGGTAATGTAACTAAATAATTGTAATTGATGTTTTCTGTAATTGTAACTGTTTTCGGCTCTCATATGCCTTCCAGTAATTTAGAGAAACGGAAAGTACACTCAAACCTGCTTTTGTGCGGTCTTTTTATTGTGAGATTTTTAGTCCAAAGGGGCTTTGTCCCTGAAGGACTATTGTTTTCGTTTTGCGATTTTGCGTTCAATCACTAAAACCGTTGTATCACTTTTCAAACTGTTGCCACCAAATATTGCAACTCTGTATTATATTTAAAGAAATTAAATAATGAAGAATCTGCATAAATGCATGTATATTTCTCCAAATGTTATAAAACAAGGTACCTAGAGCCGTCCAATTTAGAATAACGTGGAAACACTCGAATATGCGCATCTGGAAGCCCAAATTTGGAATTTATTTTATTATCTATTTCATATTTCGTAAAACTTTAATGAATTTTTGATGAACAAACTCAAACGATTTAAAAGCGAGCAATGGCAACACTCTACGGGGGGGGAATTATCTCCAGCGCGGAACTGTATATCGGAAATTCTAAAGATAGGGTCATTTTAAAATTATTTTGGGATATTGCCGTTGAACTGAATTTTATGGCTTAAGTGCGAAGAACACGATATTTAATAATTAAACGTAACACACAAAATGTTAGAAAAACGCCCGTTTGGACGTAATTTAAAATCTGAAACATTTCAGATTTTCTTTCTTTCTTTTTTCTTTCTTTCTTTCTTTCTTTTTTTTTATTTTTTTTTTTTTTTTTTGTGCGGTATATGAAAATTTTGATTAGATTGGAACATAATTGACGAAGTTACCAATAAAAAACGTCAAATAAGCAATCAATAAAACGAAAGAGCTTCGATCTTGTATATCTGGCTGACGAAACATAGGCGAGGGTCTAGTGAAACGATAGTCGTCGCAAAGACTGATCACCGACTGCATGATAACTGAAAAAAAAGTCAGCTCTAAACGACACTGACTCTATTTTTTATAGCTACTCGTAAAGTTTTGTGCGATTTTTTATGCATTTTTTTTATGCAGTCCCTATTCACCGCACAAAAACAGGTTTGAGTGTACTAGAAATATCTCGGCGGCCGGTTGAAAACTATACAAGGCCGGAGGGAGAGCATTTGCTCTCAGTTATTGTCGTTGCAAGTTGTTAGTTCAGCGTGAATTGAGTTACCTCCGGATTAGGTTTCTCTTTAGGTGCGCTTTGCATTGTATGGTGTTTAGTGTTCTTAGTACTTTGAAGTGTAACTAGTGATTGCACTGTGTGGTACTGTGAATACCTGTTCGAGTATTTCTGTGAAAAGTTCTAGAACTCTAAAGTCTTCGTTTGATGAAATAAATTTTATTAACCTATCATCGGACTTGTGTGCATTCGTCTATAACGAATCCGCACGCGTGCAACAATTTCGTGTCAGAAGTGGGATCCTAACTCCGCCCACATTCGATATGAGATATTTGTCTTTTCGTAACTGAAAACATTGGTTTACGACCAAACGATTGCGAGAAAAAGGCCACATGATAAATTTTGAGGATACGGTGTACATAAATGAAAGATAATTAATTAACCAAAACTAGCAAGATGAAAAATCTGAGTTTTTTTTTTTAACTTTCGCTCAAACTTTTCTCCGTTTTAAGCATTTTTCATTTCTGTCATCTGGGGGAAGAACATTTATTCTATTTCACTGTATTCGATATCTTATCTCCGTTCGTCTATCAGTTACCGACGTCTGTAATGCCCACTGATAGTTTATATGCTTTGCTGTTTGATATACAGGGTGTTTATAAAGTCCCGGACCCATTTTGATGTTTAATAACTCATAAAATAATGAAGATAGATTAAAATAAATAGCATAAATAGTTTGATAGACTCAAAAAGTTTCATGACCCTTGTCAAAGAGCTTCCACGTGTGCCCCCTTCGTCGCACGGACAATATCGAATCGATATTCAATTTCACGCCAGGTACCGGCAAGCATGTCGGCATCCACGGAGGCTATTGCGGTTGTCATTCCGGCTTTTAGGTCATCCATGTTCGACTCTCTGCTCCTGTAAACGTTGTCCTTTACAAATCCTCAAAGGAAAAAGTCCATCGGCGTTATATCAGGTGATCTGGTGGCCGAGGAACTGAACCTCCTCGCCCAATCCTTCTTCCTGTAAAATGGTCATTCAAAGAACTAAGAACGATGGTACCTCAATGAGGTGGTGCACCCTCTTGTTGCAAAAAGACACGTGGCTGAAGCTCTTCTAGTTGTGGAAATACGAAGTTTTCCAATGTCTAAGTATACGACTGATGAGACCGTCTTTTCTCTCAAAAAGAAAGGCTCAATGACTCGGTCGTGCATTAGTCCACACCACACATCAACCTTTTGGAAATCCCTTTGTGCTTCACGGTATTCATGAGGGTTTTCAGATCCCCATATGCGCACATTATGACGATTAACAAACAAAAGAGAGAAAAATGCAATTAATAAGCAGACGCTATTTAGAAAAGTACAGATATTTAGACTGAAAAATGAAATTATCTGAAATGAACCACACGCGCAGACGATATTTACAAAAGTAAAGATATTCAAACCTGAAAAGGAAAATATATAAGTTATTCCATCCATAAATGCCATAAGTTTCTTTATATCTTCATTATTTTATGAGATATTAAACATCAAATGGGTCCGGGACTTTAAAAACACCCTGTATTTTGTAGTTTTATTGCCAAAATTAATATTCTCATATATTCTAAACTATCATGACGATTCGATACTATTTTCACGATTGCACATATTTCAATGTACGAATCATGGCAATAGCATAATGAGCGATTCACTTCTCTTACAGAAGTAAATCATGATATTGCTGTTGTTCTTCAACTTTCATTTCACTTTTCTGATATTGTAAATCCAATATTTCTTAAGATAACTCCCGCGCGCAGTAAAACCACCATTTAGGCACTTGGGAAATTGTTAATATTCACATGTTTTATTTACAAAGATGCCTACCAGGAGCCCAGCGGTAAAGTCGCTGAACACTGCTAGTTTGGGTCCGAGGTTCGAATCAAGCGAATGAGCTGATTGCATCGACGTTTTCCTGTTTTTCTCTGTGTGTAACGTGCATACGAGCGAGTACCGCGAGCGAGTAACGTGCATACGAGCGAGTTCGAAAGTACCCCACGAAGGCATTCCTCTCCTTAGGCAGGTAGCCCTCGAGTGTTTTGCCATAATCAAATAAACCAAAACCCATAAACCATTCCCAGAGAGAATATGAAGTGAAAAGAAAGTGCCTTCATTGCCTTTCGAAAGACAAATTTCATTGCTTCCGGAAAGTTCTTTCTACCTCAGGAACGAATCGTTTTCTATAAATTGAAATAACAGCGTTCTTGTTAGAACACTATTCTCAAAACGTGTGTTTTATTGTATAAAAAAAGGGCTAAAAGCAGTTGTTTGTCTTTTGATTAAGAAAAATATCTTGTTAAAGGAAAGTTCTTTTTTTTATATTTATTTATTTATTATTACTATTATTATTATT